>VDFB02305559.1:192258-394441 GCA_007258455.2 Sequoia sempervirens | reverse complement strand
GATGAACATGCATGTTGAATGAAGAAGGAAGGTGAAATCTGCCTAGAATTCACTGAGTTTGCTTGACATGGGCGCCCTAGGAGAGAATAGGCTCCCATCTTTTTAGGGCATCAAATGATGGAATTGGGGTTTGAGCTCCCAAACAAAATTGTTTAGAATCCTTCCAGCTCTGCAGCGATTCCAACAGTGCAGTCATCGGATCATCCAGTCGTCCGAAATTCGAGATCAAACAGGGCAGTTTCAAATAGAATGCAGAATGAAAATCTTGAAAATGTTTGAAAATTTTCTAAGTCTAGAAAATTTCAGTGCCCCTGGTGTCCAGGGGCGCCCAGCTTTTTGAGGGGCCTAAATCAGCAATAAGGGTTTGCAAATATGCTCAATCTCTCCAAAATTCAGACAGCTTTGCAACGGGTGTCTTCGTCAGAGCATCTGACTTGTCGTTCTCCGGTAAATCCAAATCGAGGTGAAGATATAGAATGAAGGTTTAAACTTGAAGATAAAATCTAATGAAAAATATTCTAAGTCTGGAGCAAATGGGCGCCCCTAGAAGAGAAAGGCACTAATGATTTCGAGGGCCCAAACGAATGAATATGCCAGTGAAGCCTCCAGCATCTCTTCTTCAAATCAGAACAAGCTTTCCAATGAGACTACCGGCACGTCAATCGGAGATGGCAATCACCAGATCCAGTAGGCGGAATAGAGGGTTTGACAAGAGTCAAAGTCAAAAGCAGAGAAGAAAATACAGAAAAATGGCTAACTCTGGTGAAGTTCAGTTCCCCAGGTGCCCAAGGGCGCCCAAATTTTTGGTGCCTCAAATTCAACTTTTTGACAAAGTGACTCCTAGAGATCCCCCTCCAAAATCTTCTCAGCTTCATGACAAGCCCAGCCGTCAGTCAATCCGAGCTCCGGATCACCAGATTAGGCGAGATCATCTCTAGAAGTGAAAGGATGAAGAAAGTGAAAAATGGCTAAGTCTGCTTAAGTTGGGCGCCCCTGGAGAGAAAGGGCGCCCAAGATTTTGAGCCCTGAGATTGTAGAATTTGTAGGTACAACTTCTAAGATCACTTCGTCAGTTTCGATCGAGCTATCCAACGAAGCTGACAGTCAGTCAATCGGATCAGCGTAGCCCCCGGAATCAAGATTTCATCAAAAGATCAAAGGGAAATGAAGAAATTGAAAATCATGAAAAAATGGCTAACACTGTGAAAGTTCGGAGCCCCTGGAGAAAATAGGCTCCCATGAATTTGAAGGTCAAAACGAAGTTTTTTGCCAGAGGTGCCTCTAGAACAATCTTCTCAGAATCAGTCAGGCTATGGGATGAATCATCCAGCTCGTTTATCGAATCAATCTAGAAGTCGGAGATCGAGGTCAAACCAAGGGTAAAAATGGAAGAAAAAATGAAAATTCTCGAGAAAATGGCTAACTCTGAAGCAAATGGGCGCCCCTAGCCAAGAAGGGCGCCCAACTTACAATGCCTTAGTGAAATTTTCAAAGTTTTCAAAAGATTCAAAATGGCAAGGGAAAGATGAATGTCTAAATTCATTGAACAAGCCGTGTTTAGGGTTTGAAGATTAAAGCAAAAGAAAGCAAATCTATTTCAAGCCCTAAATCTATTTAAGACATCTCTTCCTTTTAGTTTTCATCATTTTTGCCGGTGGCTTCCAAAGAAGAAAAGTGGAGCAGCAACTTTGAGGTTTTATTTCAAGATTCAAGAGCTCAAGGTTGCTGATTTTCATGAATAATTTTCAGACCAACAACATAAGACCTTGCTTTTTCATGCTTTTTCATCCAGAAGATCAAATTTTTGAAGGAGAAGGTCAAAGATTTTAATTTTCAGCCATCTAGGTCTCTTCTTCTCGTTCTTCTGAAGAATTTTTCAAGAAACTTTCATCAAGTTGCAGCAGCTGCTTCTTTTTCTTGTACTAGCCGAAATCTTCTCGAGTTTGCAATTTTGATCATCCGGGTCCTCTAAAATGCTTCTCCTCAAGAAAACCCATACCACGCCTTTTTTCAAGAAGATTTCAAATTCTAGGGTTATTGCTTTTTCGATCAGCCATCGTTGTTTTTCAAATCTGATCAACTCGAAGTCCATTTCTAATTGTATTCTCAACAAAACCCAAAAGCAAATTTTTCGGTGAGAAATTGAAGAAATTAGGGTTTGCTGCTTTTTTAGTCAAAATTCAATATTTTCAAAAACAGACGATCTGGGTTGTCTTGCAACGAAATTCTGAGCAAAACCCATATCTCAGATAAATTTCCAAAATTTGTCTGTTTGAGGCTGAAAAACCAGCATTCTAAAAATAGAAAGTTGCTCAAAACTTGTCTGAACACAGGCGAGTTTACAGTCATTCTTCAAGGTTTTCAATATGGAGTACACTCCCCTCGAGTTTAAGACCAAATCAGCACTATGTCAAAACTTCATCATCTCAGCTAAAGAACGAGAGGTGTGATATGAGAAAAAGAAAGGTATTGGAAAAGAGTTGTGCAATGCTCTTCTGTTGGAAATCAAGAGAGGTGTCAGAAACATAAAGTTGCAGAGCCACCAAGTTATCAATTAGTGAGTCATATTTTCGGGCAGCCGCATGTTTTAAGAACAAACCCTTACAAAGCAGCCAAGCAAAGAAGTAGCGGGATTCTCTTTAAGTTTGACTACGTATACAGGAGATCTTGAGGATCGAATATTCTTAGATGGTATCAATGCACCTTAATCGACCCAGCTTCAAGCATGGATGTGATCGAGCTTTAAAGCAGCCGCTCTTCGGTGGTGGTGTTTTCTTCCGCTTTTCTACTCTTGGAATAATTTATCCATTCTTTGAGAAAAAGAAAGAAGATAAATGTAATAGTTGGCGCTTTCCTAATTTTTCTGCTTTCTTAGGTGTTAGATGCTATCTTCTCTTTCTTCAGATTTTAGAAATAAAGTTTATTCTGGGCTTGAGCAAGGCCCTAGGATTGTGAAAGTAAGGAGATTTAGGTTCCTACCTCCATGGCTTATAAATAAGAGTCTTCGCCATTAGTTTCGAACCATGCTAGTGATAACAAAACGCTGAGCCTATTGTGCCTCTACTTGTTATCTGAGTGTTGTTCAATCAGGTTGTGATAGTTTAACTGTTGAGCCTCTTTACTAACAAGGAAAGTTAGTGTAATTGTTGTTTCTATGTACATAAAGATTGCAAGCCTCTTTAGCTGCAATTTCTTGTTCCGTGCATGTGTTTAGTGTAATCTTTGTTCCAAAAGTTTGAGAAATAAAGTCATGAGCCTCCTTTGCCTTGGTATAATGTCTCAGATTTTCGCTATTTGTGTTATGCTTTTATGATTCAATTTCAGCTTACATTGAAGTGTGTAGATGTTTGTTGGAAAAGAGTTTATTGAAGCACTTTGTCGAGTAATCAACCTTGTTCATTTCTAGTTTCCTTCTTGCTCTTTTATTACTTGAGAAATTAGAAACGTCTTTAGTTTAAGTTAGTCGTAGTTGGAATTCTTAATCAGAAAATCTCAGCTGCGGTGTTTGTGTTTTATAAACCTTGTGATCTAAGCTGATCAAAAAGATAGGCAACTTAGTTCTTAGTTTACTTTCTTTCAACACCATCAACAAGAGAGAGCTTCCCCTGCTAATTTGAAGAGCAGTTTATCTGTGCATAGCTGTCCGTTTCAAATACGCATTCCAAAGGTGCGAATTTAAACGCCAACAAAAGTCATCACTAAATATTTATATTATTAAAGCCAATTGACTTTAATAATATAAATAAATCATTAAACCTCAATAATTACCCAACACCAGCTCAAAAGAGTGATCCAATCATATTTTTCAGATGTAGGCATGATGAAGACTGATCCAGACATGACTTATTATAAATAGTAAGTATAGGCAATATGACCGAGTGACTTATATATAAATAGTAAGTGTGAGAGAAATCAACCAGGATAGCCTCCAAAGGCCCACCACCAAAACACTGAGTCACTAAGCAAAGATTACTGAGATAAACATCAAAACGTTGAGGAACCACTAATCACCCTCAAAAGGGTCCCCTAAACATCCCATTAGCCTACGGGGACCAAATAGTGGGCTAACCACTACAAAGATACAGATCCTAGTAAAAACCAAGCAATCCTCACCTGAACAACTAAGCTATGTCCTGAATGCCGAGATCCCAAACCAGTTTGTACAATGCTCTACCCAAACTCCACTCCAACCATTGGAGAAAGATAGAGCTAAACTCAGCAGCCCCGTCAAACACTGTCTAAAAAAGAAGCAAACTACCAAACATAGTAGATCCCAAAGCCCGCAACCCAACTAGAAAGCCATACTCAACACCCGCTGACCTCCGCTGTGCGACTCCGATATAATCTTCACCGAGTTGAAGATAGTGAAGCAACACAATGTAATAAACCCCATGTGTCATAACCCTCCATGGTTGTACTCCACTTGGATGCCATGGACAAAGTTGCAATTTGTCCTTTCTGACTCCTAATGGCTCCTGCTACACCAATTTAACTACACCAAGAATGCCAAACAGCTCAAAATTTACTCCTATATCATTTATCCCAAAAACGTGATTATCTTGTAGAAGCAGCTCAGAATACCTGTAAGATTCGTTCCCTTCATCCATGGAAGGAAACACCTCATATCAACCATCCATCTCACACTTGCGTGTCTTTTGCATCATAGTCAAATCAAATGTGAGTGGGCTGAAAGTAAAGCTGTATGCACATGAAATATGCTAACCAATTTTTTCAATAGATTTTCACACACAATCAACACTTCGCCGATTGAATTAGCATTAGCATCAAAAACTGCAATCCAAGCTTGAAAGAACTCAACGCCAAGAATGCACACTCAATCCCAAGGAAGGATAGGTATTGTCATATGGCAGAGAAACTAAAGAACAGTACTTGAAATGAAACAAACTCAACGTCAAGAATGTGCACTCAAGATCCCACTGAGGGCGAGGTGCTAACATATGACGGAATTATTAATTGAAAACTGAAATAAATAGGCGGATAACCAGCCATGTAGATACAACTATCTAATTCATCCGCTGCGGCGGGCATCCACTTGAGAGTGGGAATTCACCACTTTGAGAGTGGGTACAAAGAGAGATACAAATTCAATTATCCACACTGGCGGTAGACCATCCAGGGGCACTTAATGTGAGAAGAAAGAAGAATTAATTGCAGCGATTAAGGACTGGAACAGTACTACTGTTTACAGTCTTACAAATAACAAAGAGAGCTGCAAATTACATATAAACTACAATAGATTCAAAGCACATGAATGGATGATCCCATACAAATAATTATCTCTCTAACTGCTGATAATGAATCAAAAATCTGAACTTCTAAAGTCTGATAACAAAAATCAGCAAACTGAAAATGTCAACCAGCAACTGTGAAAACCAATGAAGTATTCATAACTCACTCAATTCACCTCCAAATCGAATGATGTCTTTTGCAGAAGCCTTCTAGGAGGTAGGCGCCCAAAATCATAACACCAAACAGCAACAAACTCAGCATATAACTCTTGCACAAAATCCAATGCACTTTAGAAAGGTACGGCCCTCCTTGAAGGGGCGATTTTCTTTTAAAAATCAGGGTCTTCAAATTAAAATCTCAAAATGAGCATGAAGGGTCGCCCAAGGCAGCAATTTCATTGGTTAAATACCCAGAATCAAATTCAACATGAATTTAAAGCTATGAATCAAAATCACCTTCAGCTGTAGATGAACCAGCAAAACCAAAATTGACAAAAACTCCAGAATTCTTCAACAAATGAGCTCAATCTGCTAGTCTGATATTGAGAAGCAGCAATTTAGCCAACTAGGTGTTATCTTTCAAACACGAAATTGGACGAAAGGCTAGGAGGTAGGCATCCTCGAAGCAAAATATCAATTGTCATTCCGACAGCATAACTTTAGCATAATTTTCATAGATACCAAAGCTGGACCAAAGCATTCATTTTATAGAAGAGTAGAAGACTCTTCAATTCCTCAAGAAAGTACGCCAAGAGTCACATGAGACTCTTCAAATTTCCAAAATTCAAATAATCCTTCAAGTGGCTTCCCTTTTGCAAGAATATAATTTCACTTTATTTTTTAAAACATAACTCCTCAAAATGTGGCGTCCCTTTTTGCAAGGCATTTAAACTTTGAATAATATTTAAACCATATGAAGGCATCCCCCTTCATGACCACCTTTTTAACACAACTTTGAAGTTATTCTCCTAGGCCAAGGGGTCAACTACAATTTAAAACATTAATGCCTTTATTTATGAAATTCACCAAATAAAACTTTTTAGAAGCCAGAACTTGAATTCAGATAATTGCTCCTACTGGAAATGAAGTCCTGAAAGTTGACAATCTTCATACTGCCAAAATTAGAATTTACTATAAATAGTAAACTCCCTGAAATGCCATAGAACCTCTGAACATGGAAACCCTAATTTTACCTCAAACGAGCCTACAAGCTTCCGGAATAGGCTGATGAGTGTCAGAATAGATCATTGATGAGAAGGGGACATTACAGCACACCGCACAATATACACACTGTGGAATGCATCAGTAAGCCCTGTTGGAAGTCTTGATCCGCTACTAGGATCCCAAGTCCTATGATTGTCACCCAAATCCATACAAGGATCAAAAAGAGAGCCATCATCCAACTCAAAGAGTGGATTAGCATAAGACAAATCAGCATCAACCCGAAATTATGGATTATTAACAAATTGTAAACTATCTTCTTGCTGATCTGAATTATCTCTTTCTGAATTTTTGGGGCAATGGACAAGATCAGACTCCTCCATTACCTGTTCAATCTCTTTTCTTTTCCCTCTACTCTCCTTTCCAATGAGGGAGATAACACGTAGACTTCCTTCAAACATTTCCCTCAACACATATTTCCTACCATCAACCACAAATTTCATTTCCATTATGCGTAAGTTGAGGGAATACTCTTTGATTGGATGAAGCCACTTCATGCCTAAAACAACATCCATCCCACCCATGCCGACAACATAGTAATCAGCTCGAAACTCATAATCATTCAGCCACAAGGTGAGATTAAGAATCCACCTCATACACGTGAGTGAAACCATCCGCAACTCTCACTCTGAATCCCTCAAAATCCTTTGTCAGTCATCAGGTTGTGCGTTGGAGTAATTGGTCTCCTCAAAACCCACTGTATGACCAGTGGTAGTATTCTGGTTCATTTTATGCGGGAGCTCTGCCATCATGTCCATCATGGTGTCAAATTTGTGTTGAACTTTGAAATCAGGACTAAGTGAACTAGATTTCCCCTTATCTCTATCTGCCATGGCACCTATAAAAGTCTCACTATCACCTAATGAATTGAGAATACCCAATGCCTCTTCAATAGTTTGACCTTCTAGCAGCTGCGGAGGTTTCCACGGTGTTGAACCTTTGTGATATACCTGATCTTTCTCACTCGTGAAAGCAATACTGCTACAATATCCCCTAGCCTTGTAGACGATATTTTTCGATTTCCCTTTCTAGTTTGACAATGTTATTTTTCAAACTAATGCAGTAACATCAAAGTTCACATAACAATAATAATTTATGAGATTACATAAACTATTGCAGTTATCATTTGAATTCTAAAGCCAATGTTACATAAAAAAATATATCCCATTAGACCAATAACTAATTTCTGAATTGATAGCTTATTCTATCACAATGATATTAAATCAAGAACAGTTATAAGTGATGAAGTTTAATAATCAAAAATTTATGCTCTCCAGTTACACAGAAGTATGCTTACCCTTACATAATCTATATCTAGATTTGCAAAGGTAAATTCCTGACCTATGCTAAGTCGAAAAGTGCCAAAACCCCCCACGATTTTTCTTTACTCCACACAGAGAGTACGACAACCTATATGTTAGATTTAGATCAAAAATGTAAGCAATAAACAATGCAACACATAAGACAAATGAACACAGCAGATACCCTAGGAAAACCCTCCTACTCAAGGGAGAAAAACCGAGCAAAATATCTCTAATATATTGAATAAGAGCAATAATAGTAGAACTCTACTTACAGATTAGGCCCTACACAAGGTCGAGTTTAATCCAAATATAGGAGACACTTCTCCTGATGTAAAGTACAAGACTACTACTAATAGATAGCAATCTACTTCTTGAAGAGAAGACAAATTGCAGATAAGGTGCAAACTTCTGCTGCTGAAAGTGACACAAATAAAATGAATGAACTTCTTCTTATAAAACTGATATGCTGCTGAAAGTGATGACTTGCTGCTTAGAGATGCGAATTTAAGAGAGAATCATGTGATGATTGGATGAATGATCATCACCTTGTACATATACCAAACTAGGCGACTCTTCATCTAGGTCAACCTCTTTGATAAACAAAAAATATAAAATATAATTTGTGATAAGGTCGTCTTGCCTTAATAATCATTTATTATTTTAATTTAGAGAGAAAAATATCTCCCGTTGCTATAAACATCAACACTCCCTCTTAACTAGGGAGGTATTTTTCCAGATATCTACATCATTGAGTCTCTCAACATGACGCCCACAATGGCTACACCCATTTGTGGAAAGGAGTTCATCACGGAGTCTCTCAAAGTGATGTCGTCATGGAGTCTCTCAACATGACATCCACCATGGCTACTCCCATGTGTGGAAAAGAAACATATGTACAAGTGTCCATCATGGAGTCTCTCAACGTGATGTCGTCATAGAGTCTCTCAACATGATGTCCACCATGGCTACTCCCATGTGTGGAAAAACACAAGTACAAAGAGTTCATCACGGAGTCTCTCAACATGATGTCGTCATGGAGTCTCTCAACATGACGTCTCATCTCAGTCTCAAAGATGAACAAGGGCTCGCACCTCATAGTTTTCCGTCTCAGAGAAATATACACTACAAGGACTTTCACCTCATATTTCTCCGTCTCAGAGAAATATACACTACAAGGACTTTCACCTCATATTTCTCCGTCTCAGAGAAATAAAAACTACAAGGGCTTTCACCTCATATTTCTCCGTCACAAAGAGATATACACTACAAGGGCTTTCACCCCATACTTCTCCGTCACAGAGAAATATACACTACAATAGATATTCATGATGATGTGACTCCCTCTGAAGCTCCAAGTATTTGCATCAACCTCCAGACCTCCTTGTCCAAGGTTGCCTCTGTTGGTTTGTCAAACTCCCTCTGAATGTTATTTCCTCCTCTTCGAAGAAACTGACCGCAATGACAATCTGTATAGGTTCTTCCTCTTCGAGAGATGTCTCCAGTGAAGTTATGTGCCACCAACTCAGTCCCATGGCTGCAAGCTATGTCTCCATTCTTCAGCCTACTGACTTCCTCATAGGATGCACTAAGATCTTCCTCCCTTGAATGCAATCCCTTATGCTTCTTGGTCCGTCCTGAAAGCATTTTAGAGAGTTAATAATAGTTCATAGAACTAAACTATCCTGAAGAGAAATACCAATGCTAGAAGCATACATGATTCACTATCCCAATGTTATAGAATGAATTAATAACTACATAAAAAATTCATGACCTTTATTCAAGGGTATGAAATACTTATCTCTTTATTGATTAATCTTCCTCACAATCCACCAATTGTTCTTTCCTGATCTTTGCACTTAAAGATTCAGATCTGCTGCAATGGAAAGATTCAAAAACGTCTACAACTTCAGAAAAAAGTCTTCATGCAGCAGATACGTAGACAGAAGACCAGAATAGGACTCCAATTGTTGGTTGTCACCCTTAAAGCACATAACAAATGAACTTAAACCAATTGTACATTGGCTAGAAGCTCATGACAATTAGCTGACCACACTTAGTGTAGTCTCACTGACATAAAACGTGTCCCTCTAACATGTTTGCAAAGAGGCCACTTTGCCCAGAGCTTAAAAGGTGCAACACTAATCTGTAAGAACTGATTGAAAGGATTTCTCAACATTTGTAGACTGTAACGCAAAAGTTTCTATAAAAGAGAGGCCCTCCTTTTTAGCAAATATCTGTGCATTATCTACTAACACATCTCATAGATGATTCAAGTCAGATTTATTGCCCGCCATCAAGATAACAATGTTTGAATCAGCATGATCTCTCAGTTCACGTAGCCACTGCTACACATTATCAAAATTAGAATTCTTCAAAATGTCATAAACCATCAAGGCTCCCAAAGCTCCAAGGCAAGTATGATTCAAATACTTCACAAACTCATTCATATGTACACCACTGCCGTAGCAATCGAGATGATAAATAATGAGTTAATTTCGCCTTCATGCTTAAACACATCTGATCAGATCTTTTCTTAGACCTGCTCTGATACCATGTTAGATTTAGATCAGAAATGTAAGCAATAAACAATGCAACACATAAGACAAATGAACACAGCAGATACCCTGGGAAAACCCTCCTACTCGAGGGAGAAAAACCCAACAAAAAATATCTCCAATATATTGAATAAGAGAAATAATAGCAGAACTCTGCTTACAGATCAGGCCCTACACAAGGCCAAGTTTAATCCAAATAAAGGAGACACTTCTAATGTAAAGTACAAGTCTGTTGCTAATAGATAGCAATCTGCTTCTTGAAGAGAAAACAAACTGTAGATAAGGTGCAAACTTCTGCTACTGAAAGTGACGTAAATAAAATGAATGAACTTCTTCTTATAAAACTGATCTGCTGCTAAAAGTGACAACCTACTGCTTAGAGATGCGAATTTAAGAGAGAATCATGTGATGATTGGATGAATGATCATCACTTTGTACATATACCAAACTAGGCAACTCTTCATCTAGGTCGGCCTCTTTGATAAACAAAAAATATAAAATATAATTTGTGATAAGGCCGTCTTGCCTTAATAATCATTTATTTTAATTTAGAGAGAAAAATATCTCCTGCTGCTATAAACATCAACACTATATACCCATGACTTCCTCTTAGAATGAAATGGATGCTCCCAAAAGGAAATACGGCAGAGTTTTGTGAGGTGCTAAGTAAGGAAGATGTGACATTGCTGCAAATTGACCACCTTTGACCTTTAGAATCTCCACACAAGCCCTTGGTTAATTATATGCACCAATTCCCTTATATTGCAACATATATATTTGGCCAGCTTGCATAAGGAAGACTTTGTTTGATTTGAAAAAGACAAATTGAACCCCCTTAATGGATCACACGATCAGCTTGGTTTCTCCACGTGTTAGAAGTTGGCGCCCAAATCACAAAGGTTGTTGCTTAAAATGTTTGACTAGATTCCTTCTAAATTATTATCGGGTCCTTCACATAAGAATTGCCTTATACCATTTTGTCATATCTGCAGTTTTGTCCTCTCTGAATATACACATCAGACATAGGCCTCCAGAATAAATGTGATACCTTCAGCAATCTACAATTCCTATTAAGGAGGCCACACAATTCAAAGCTAAAAGAAATCAAACAAATGTTGAAGCTCACAATGTTGGGAGGATAATCCAATATTAAATTGGACAGTGGCTGGTGTATATTTTCTCTTCTGAGATAAAACCCCTTTGTCTTTTATGCCACAATGGTGATTTCACCTAATATAATTTAGCAAGCATGCAGGCAACACCCGATGGATTCTAAATAAACTTTTGTCTTTATCTACCCTTTCTTATGAATAGTTGTGTTGATATTAATCAGACTGATTCCTCTTTAATTTTCTATGATTGCCGTTAGAGGTTCCCATGACTTGTCTTTTACCCAATTTGTCTTGATTTGAAATTTGTCTTATCTGCACAGGCTAGCAAGAGATTTTGTGCTTTAATACCACTATAATAACCCCCCTCTGATCTTGGTTTTTGCATTTTCGTTTTAAATGTTTTCTCTAATTCAATTGGGGTTTTTGCCAATAAATACAAAAAATATGGATATTTGCAAAATAAACCAATTCCAAACAGTTGCATGAAATTAATAACTCAGATTTGATTATAGCTTAAGAAATTGCATTAGAAGCATACCCGGATTACATAATATGCAATAATGCAGATTTGAAAGTGTTTGATCAACAACTAAGAACATCAACAATCTCCAAAAACCCTCTATGATTCCACCTTGAATGTCTAATTTAAGTCAATCTTTTGAATTCAATGTAGCTCAATAATAACCTCTAAATGAGATTATCTCCCTGAATGCCCTTGGGTGATCTTTCACACCTGTAGACACTTTTCTCTCTAAGGGTTTTTGTACTCAAAAAGCTTCAATCTTCAAAACCAACAAACCCTTGCTCAATTTCTCCAATTTGCACAAGTTTCAATAAAATGATCAGTGATTATGAAAAGCAAATCTTTTTTGCTTTTTATACTCTCCAAATCCCCACTTGGCCACATAATTAAATCTAATATTTGCTTTTGATGCTTTTAATGCATTTGGATTTTTAATATAATAAATTAATAAAGCATCATTAAATATAATACTTTATTAATTTCCATTTAACCCCTTATATCACCTTTTAATAAAGTCATCATTAAATTGTAAATTAACTTTAATAATATTAATAAACCATTTTGACAACTGATCCAATCATATTTTCCAGATGTAGGCATGATGACAAATGATCCAGGCATGACTTACTATAAATAGTAAGTATAGGCAATATGACCAAGTGACTTACTATAAATAGTAAGTGTGGGAGAAATCAACCAGGATGACATCTAGAAGGCCCACCACCAAAACATTGAGTCGTTGAGCAAAAGAATACTAAGATAAACATCAAAAACCTACTAGGGAACCACTAATCACCCTCAAAAGGGTCCCCTAAACATCCCATTAGTTTATGAGGACCAGATAGTAGGCTAACCACTGCAAAGATACAGATCCCGGAAAAAATAGGACATTACAAAAGAGCATTGTCAAAAATCAGTAATAAACCAAGGATTGATCCTCCCAGCTATAATGGCAATTTAAACCCTGATGAACTTATAGATTGGATATCAAAAATGGAGAAGTATTTTGACTTTGAAGGAACTGAAGATGATAGAAAAGTGATGTTTGCAAATGCAAAGTTGAAAGGACATGCATCCCTGTGGTGACCAAGGAGGGGCAACGACAAGATTAAGTCATGAGACAAAATGGTGACCAAGTTGAAGACTAAATTCTTGCCAGCAAAATATAACCTAGGTTTGTTTAGAAAGTTGCAGAATCTAAAACAGAAAGAATCAAATGTAAAGGAATATACATAAGGGTTTTATGGATTGAGCATTAGGGAAGGACATGATGATGATATAGAGAAGGTGTCAAGGTATGTGAATGGCCTACGGTTATCTATTCAAGATGAAATTAGCATGGTCAAGTTGCAAACTATAGAAAAAACCTACCAATATGCCTTGAAGGCAAAGGAGAAACTAGATAGGAAATAGCAAAGTAATTCCAAACGTAGAGGAAGGTTCTCATGTGGAAAAGGACAATACAATGGTGCAAGAGGTTATCAAGGCAAACGAGAAGCCAACACCTCCCAAACAAGTTCCTACACTCAGAAAACTAAAGGAAGAGGAGGTTATCCTAGAGGAAGAGATGATTATTCAAGAGGATGAGGAAATTTTGGAAGAGGAAGAGGATTTACTGGTACTTGTTACCAATGTGGAGAAATTGGACATAGGGCATTTAAGTGTCCTCAAATACAATCCAACAATAGTAAAGGGAAAGAGGACAAAATTCATGTGGCCCAAGCAGAAAATGAATGTGTAGCTTCACCCAAGCATGGAGAAGATCCAAAAGATGGAGAGTCCTTGATGTTGAGGAGAATTCTATTGAAACGAGAAAAAGAGAAAGAAGAAACAACACAGAGGAGAAATGGTAGAGAAGTGGCAATACTAACAATCTAGTGTTAGAGGAAATGGTAAAGTTGCAGTTGAAGAGGATGAAACATCCCAATCCCTACAAGGTCTCTTGGCCACAAAAGGGACACCAATTACTAGTAAGTTAACAATGCTTGGTGAATTTTCATATGAGAAGTTATAAAGCTAAGATAATGTGTGATATAATGCCAATGGATGCATGCCATATTCTGTTGGACAGATCTTGTCAATATGATAGGCAAGGTAAGACTAATTGTTATAAGATCAAGAAGAATGGGAAGGAGTATACCTTGAATCCCATGAAGGATAAGGATAAGGAGGTAGAGAAGAATCACAGGGTTTGATTGGTAACTAGGAAACAATTTTTGAAGGATTTTAAATAGGAGAAGGCATGTTATGCTTTCATTTCTAAGCCTACAGCGGTTAAGAAAACAAAGGAGGAGGAACCCATGGAGGTACAGGAGATTTTAGGTGAATTTTCAGAAATTTTGATAAAGGAATTACTTGATGGATTGCCACCAATGAGAAGCATAAGCCATTGCATGGATTTGATACTAGGGGCTAGTTTTCCAAACAAAGGCAACATACAAAATGACTCCAATGGAGAATGAGGAGATAAACTGCCAAGTGCAAGAGTTGTTGGATAAGGGTCTGATTAGAGAAAGCTTGAGTCTATGTGTTGTTCCTATAGTACTTACACCAAAGGAGGATGGAAAATGGCGGATGTGTACTGATTCAAGAGCCATCAATAAGATCATAGTAGGAAGTACATATTTCGATTGCCCCAGATGGATGACATGATGGATTGTTTGAGTGGAGCCAAGTATTTCACCAAGATAGACTTGAAAAATGGAAACCATCAGATAAGAATCTAAGAAGGAGATGAATGGAAGACTACATTCAAAACAAAGGATGGTTTGTATGAGTGGTTGGTAATGCCATTTGGGTTGACAAATGCCAAATATTTCACCAAGATAGACTTGAAAAGTGGAAACCATCAAATAAGAATCTAAGAAGGAGATGAATGGAAGACTACATTCAAAACAAAGGATGGTTTGTATGAGTGGTTGGTAATGCCATTTGTGTTGACAAATGCCCCAAGTACCTTCATGAGTCTAATGAATGAGGTACTAAAACTTTTACTTAGTAAATTTGTGATTGTATATCTAGATGTGTTAGTGTTTGTAGCTTAGGGAGATATTTTCTCCTAAGTAAAAATTAAGATAATTAATCTCCAAGGCGGGTCGGCCTTGTGTCACAAATTATATTTTATATTTTTCTATTTTTCTCTAGAGGCCGATCTAGAGAAGAGGTCGCCCCAATTTGTATATATACAAGGTGAAGATCATTCATTTGATTATCAATTCACTCTCTCTTCAATTCGCATTTCTACAAAGCAGAAGTTCGCCCTTCAGCAGCAGATCAGATTTCAAGATGAAATATATTCATTTGTGTCTTTGCATCAAGGAGAGGTGCTACAATTTATTGTATGAGATTCAGCCTTGTGTAAGGCCAGACTCTGTATGCAGAATTCTGCATTTTTATCTGATATATATAGAAGAGAGATCATTTCTTGCTGGGTTTTTCTCCATCAAGTAGGAGGGTTTTCCCAGGGTATCATGTTGTGTTCATTGGCTTATGTGTTGAGTTTTTTGCTTATTGCATTTCTGATCTAAACACTAACATGGTATCAGAGCGGGTCTAAGAAAAGATCTGATTAGAATTGTTTAAGCAAGTTGTAGGGTAACAGGAACAAAGAATGCATCCTCAGATTTCACTAAGTCTCATGCCCACTTTGAGGAAAAATATGAGAAGTCTTCCTTTGAAGTTTTCTAGGGTTAGTTTTCCTTGTTGCAGCTACCTACACAGTAAAAAGAGATGAAACTAAAGACAGTCAACAAACTAAGGATAGCCATGACAAATACAAGTTAATACTACAAGCGAGTATCGACAGGAACGGTGTTAGGGGTGGTAAAGGGGCAAATGTCACGGGGAACGATGAAAGTGATGTGCAGCACTGTGGAAAAGAGGACAATCAAACTATTATGGCAACCTTAAGAGACAGCCCTATGAACAAGGGCAAACCTATGATGAATAATGTGCAATCTTCCAAGTGTGAAGTGACAGTTTAAATGTATGACTGCCATGAGATTAAAAGGCAGAGGACAGTGTATTTTAGATGGCATGATCTTGGCATCAGATTAATAACAGTTTGGTGAAGTTGCATGAGACTCAACACAGTGCTCATGGGCAGAAATGTAAGATAGTGCCATGAGGAAACTAGGCATGTCAAGCTTTCAACAGTCATGAAAGGCCACGATCAATCAAGAAACATTGAGCATGTGAAGAATGGACAGTTACTAAGAAATGATAATGCCTATGAAGTTATGATAGCTCAGTGAAGAAGCTTTTCGCAGTCATGTGGCTGTTAGTAAAGGAGAAAAGAACATTTCAAAAGATGTAACAACATTATCAAAGAGCCCAAAACCTTGGAACCTTGAAGTTTGCCATTAAATGATAAGAATTTTCTTAACAAGGATGAAACACAAAAGGAAGCAAACAGATGCAAATGCAAGTTACAGATGAAGAGTTGGAAAGAAGAGCTAAAACAAGCTGAAGAGCAAGCTGTATTATCACTAGAAGAGTTAGAATCAATGAACTGGTACCATTGCAGCAGATCTGAATTTTTAAGTGCAAAGATCAAGAAAGAACAATTGGTGGATTGTGAGGAAAGATTAGACAATAAAAAGATAAGTATTTTATGTTTGTACCTTTAAATAATGATCATGAATTTTATGTAGTTAATAATAATTCATGCAATAAACATTGGGAATGTGAATTATGTATGCTTCTAGCATTGGTCTATAAATTTCTCTTTAGGGTAGTTTAATTCTATCAACCATTTTTAATCTCTCTAAAATGCTTCCAACATGGATCGAGGAGCAAAAGGATGATGAGAGATTGCATAAGGAATTCAAGGGAGGATGAGCTTGATGCATCCTATGAGGAAGTCACGCAGACTGAAGAAATAAACAAACATAGAGACATAGCTTGCAGCCTTGGGACTAAGCTGGTGGTGCATAACTCTCATGACTCTTCACTCGAGGGTACAAGGTTGGGTCAGCCTTGGATGGAGAATTTGCGATTAGTTTCTTCTAAGAGGAGGACATGACATTCAGAGGGAGTTTGACAAACCAACAGAGGCAATCTTGGACGAGGAGGTCAAGAGGTTGATGCAAGTACTTGAAGCTTCAGAGGGAGTCACATCATCATGAAGATTTGTGTAATGTATATTTCTTTGAGACAGAGAAATATGAGGTGAAAGCCCTTGTAGTGAAAGCCCTTGTAGTATATATTTCTCTGAGACAGAGAAATATGAGGTGAAAGCCCTTGTAGTGTATATTTCATATATTTCTCTAAGACAGAGAAATATGAGGTGAAAGCCCTTGTAGTGTATATTTCTCTGAGACGGAGAAATATGAGGTGAAAGCCCTTGTAGTGTATATTTCTCTGAGACAGAGAAATATGAGGTGTGAGCCTTTGTTCATCTTTGAGACTAAGATGAGACATCATGTTGAGAGACTCCATGACGACATCACATTGAGAGACTCCGTGATGGATCCTTGTACTTGTGTTTCTTTCCACACATGGGAGTAGCCATGGTGAACGTCATGTTGAGAGACTCCATGACAACATCACGTTGAGAGACTACATGATGGACACTTGTACATGTGTTTCTTTCCACACATGGGAGTAGCCATGGTGGACGTCATGTTGAAAGACTCCATGATGACATCACATTGAGAGACTCTGTGATGAACTCTTTTCCACACATGGGAGTAGCCATGGTGGACGTCATGTTGAGAGACTCCATGATGACATCACGTTGAGAGACTCCATGATGAACTACTTTCCACAAATGGGTGTAGCCGTTGTGGGCATCATGTTGACAGACTACATGACGAGGATATCTGGAAAATACCTCCCTAGCTAAGAGGAAGTGTTAGTGTTTGTAGCTTAGGGAGATATTTCCTCCTAAGTAAAAATTAAGATAATTAATCTCCAAGGCAGGTCGGCCTTGTGTCACAAATTATATTTTATATTTTTCTATTTTTCTATTTTTCTCTAAAGGCCAACCTAGAGAAGAGGTCGCCCCAATTTGTATATATACAAGGTGAAGATCATTCATTTGATTATCAATTCACTCTCTCTTCAATTCGCATTTCTACAGAGTAGAAGTTCGCCCTTCAGCAGTAGATTAGCATCTCTTAGCAGCAGATCAGATTTCAAGAAGAAATATATTCATTTGTGTCTTTGCATCAAGGAGAGGTGCTACTATTTATTGTATGAGATTCAGCCTTGTGTAAGGCCAGACTCTGTATACAAAATTTTGCACTTTCATCTGATATATATATATAAGAGAGATAATTTCTTACTGGGTTTTTCTCCCTCGAGTAGGAGGGTTTTCCTAGGGTATCTTGTTGTGTTCATTGTCTTATGTGTTGAGTTTTCTGCTTATTGCATTTCTGATCTAAACACTAACAAGATATTTTTGTTGATGTTAATAGCAGCGTCGGTCATATTCTTCCAGCCGATCTCCTTTACTCATGATGATAAATTAAATAATAGCCTAAGGCTATTTAATTTATAGAGACATGTTGTGACCTTTTCACACATCGCCCCATTGCAAATGGGGACCCCCTAATTTTTGCTTTGTTCAGGTCTTTTGGCTTGGTTTTTGGTTTGTTTTGTTGTCGTCTCTCTTTTGTTCCGTCTGTCTTTCCGAGGATGTGCCCGTCTTTGTGCTTAAACATGAAATTTTGGCTAAGTCTGAGAATTAGGGTTTGCTTTCTTTTGGCCAATTTGAAGACAAATGAAGTGAATAAATTGAAATCTGAGCTTGGCGTTGCAGTCAGTAAGCTTCCAGCAAGTCCCCAGCAAAATTTCATTGGATTCTGACAACTTACTATTTTTAGTAAGTACCTAATTTGGGGCATTTTTCTCAGCACCTTTGAAGTTTCGATCGTTACACTGCATCCAGAGCATGTTAAACTGCTTGTCTGCAAGTTTTGAGCTGAAACGAACAACTTTCTATTTTTAGCAAGTTCACCTTCAGGAGCTAATTTTAGGGTTTACATGCGAAGTTTTTCAGTGCATGTCAGGAGATTATTTCTGGGTTTTTTGATACCTACGCAATGATATAACATGCAAAATGAGACGGTGAATTTCAGTATTCAGCCTTTGGAGGCTATTTTTAAGGTTTGCATGTTGGAATTTTCTACGCATGTCTAGACATTCCTTGTGGGTTTTTCGAAATCTTCGCAGTGGTGTAACATGCAAACTAGGATTAGGATTTTTTCAGGAGCCGTCTTTAGAGGCCATTTTCAGGGTTTGCATGCAAGACTTTTCAGTGCATGTCGGGTTATTCCTTATGGGTCTTTCAAGAGCTACGCAATGATGTGACATGCAAGGTGAGATGATCACTTTTCAAAGACTTACTATTTTTAGCAGGTCCATTCCGGCAGCTGCCCAGCGCATTACTATCACAAACAGAGCAAAGTGCAACAGAAACGGGGTCAAACGGAGGTCATTTGATTGACATGCAAGTCAAATTAGGGTTTCCAGCTTCGGAACCCAAAATGAGGGGTCAAATGCCAGAATTTTCGAAAACCGGTGTATCCCACTGCAATCAATATCTTTCGAGCTATCCACTGGTAAAATTTGAAGGCAATCGGAGCACTTACTATTTATAGTAAGGCACTCCAGAAATAGGCTATAAATAGTAAGTCAGCAGCAGGCGCCAGTGTAAACAAGCAGGTCACCCCATGAGGAGCACACCATTCAAATTTCAAGTCAAACGGAGTTGGGGAAGTTGTGAAACTGAGTAGTTACTATAAATAGTAAACCACCTTCAGAAACATGCCATAAATAGTAAGTCAGCTTGAGACGGCAGTGTGAACAGCTTAATTAGGTCATGAGGATCCTGTGCTTAAAATTTCAGATCAATCCAAGCTTCAGAAGGGTGAAAATCAGAGGGCTTACTAAATATAGTAAACAGGGGCGAGCAAGCTGAGAAATGCCTAAGTCTGAAGTTAAATCCTGCTCATACCCCAAAATGCGCCCTCAAGCTGGTAGAAGCCATAAAAAAATCTAAGTCTTAAGTTAAATCCTGCAGGACCCCGTAAATGTGCCCAAGGAGAAGCTAGCAGATAAAAAAAAATCTAAGTCTGGAGTTAAATCCTTCTTGACCCCTGAAATGCGCCCTCAGCTTGAGAAGATAGAAAAAGTTTCTAAGGCATGAAAACTTCCTGCAAACCCCCTCAAATGCGCCCAAACATGTTGGAGGTGTTGGCTTTTTGAAAAATATTCTAAGTATTTGTAAATTCCTCCTCCATACCTAAAATGCACCCAAGGAAAGAGAGAGGGTGAGAAAATTGTCTAAGGCGAAAGTTAAATCCTTCACCACCCTCAAAATGCGCCCATGCTAGAATTGGAGTCAAGGCAAGTCAAAAGGTGTTAAAGTCAAAGTTCCTTCACCACATGCTAAATGCGCCCAAGATGAAGGTGAAGATGGATGAAAAAGTTACAAAGGTGTGGGTAAACCCTCCTAGAAATGTCATGCGCCCAAATGAACTAGGAAGAAGACAAAAGGGGTTGACTTTCTCCTTGACCCTTTGAATGCGCCCATGTTAGAAGTAGGGTCATGACATAAACTAAGGCGTTGGGTGTTAAGTCTTCCTCCATATGCTAAATGCGCCCTCATCTAGTCAAGATAGATGAAAAATGACTAAGGCGTGGTTAATTCCACCTTGACATATGAAATGCGCCCAAGGATATTGAGGTGTTAGCTATGTGAAAATATTCTAAGTGTTGTAATTCTTCCACTGTGTTGTACCCCAAAATTAAAATTTTTGTTACACTTAGATATTTTGAAGAAATAAGTAAAAGTCTTGTCAAATCAGTCAAAAAGGTCAAAATTTGGGTGTGCATGTCTTGCATGAGGGGTTAAAACGCAAAATTTTCAATTTCTAACGATCTGAGTCTGCTAAGAGCAGCTTAATCTACAAAACCCAGATCTCAGTTTTTCATCCCTAAATTTTAGGAAAACTGCTATTTTTAGAAATTTTCTAAAATTAGTAATGTTTTCTGGGTTTTTCTAGGTTTCTTTCGAAATGGATACTGGCAAAATTTTCTAAAAATAGAAAGTTGGTCCGACAAGGTCCGAACTGATTTTGATTGGCTCAAAATGCGTCCATAGCAGGCTAGTGTAGTCAAAATCTCAAAATGGTCAGTTTTGCCCTAGTGGGTCTATTCTGCTTTTTAGAAGCATATCTGGAGCTCCGAGGTCATCAATGGAGGTCATTCGACTGCCAGGCGTCAGTTTCAGCACTTAAACATTCGACGAAGATGAAATGATGAACATGCACGAAGAATGAGAAAGAAAATTGAAAATTCATGAAAATTTTCCAACACTGGCAAGTTTGGGCGCCCCTGTTGAAGAAAGGCACCCATCTTTTTAGGGCATCAAATGTCAGAATTAGGGTTTTCACCTCCAGTCAAACTTGTTCAGTTCTCTGCCAGCTCCGTGATGGATTCAGCGGTGCAATTATCAGATTACTCAGTCATCCGGAATTCAACGCCGAACAGGGGTATCCAAGCTCAAGTTAGAAAGAGGGGAAATGGAAAATATCAAATTTGACTAAGTGTTGAAATTCTGAGCGCCCCTAGTGAATAAGGACGCCCAACTTTTTGGAGGGGTAAATTCAGTAGTTATGATCCAAAAGTATGCTCAATCTTTTCAGATTCCGCCCAGCTTTGCGATGCCTGTCTTCGTCAGCGTATTCAACTGGTCGTCTTCCGACAAATTCAGATCAAAGACGAAGGTTCAGAGTAAAGGTTTCAAACTTGAAGTTTAAAATTATGAAAAATGGTAAAGTCTAGAGAAGATGGGCGCCCCTGGTGAAGAAGGGTGCCCAAGTTTTCAAGGGGTTTGTCAGATGAATTCGCAGACGAGGCTCTAACGTAATCTCTTCGCAATTGATCCAGCTTTCCAGCGAGATATCCAGCACGTCAATCGGAGTTCGCAGTCACCAGATACGAGGAGCTGAATGTAGGGTCCAACAAAGGTTGAAAACCAAAAATTAGAAGCAAACATAGAAAATCAAAAAATAAACTAAGTCTGGGTAAAGTGGGCGCCCCCAGCCAAGATGGGCGCCCAAACTTTTGAGGGCCTTAAAATCATTATTTGATTAAGTTCATCCCAGAAGACCCCTCTTCATTCTCCGTCAACTTCGTGATGAGCATAACAGCCAGTCAATCCGACGCCCGGAGCTCCAGATTCGACGAGATCGTCTGTAGAAGTGATTTAATGAAGAAATTTGAAGATCATGAAAATGGCTATCTCTGGGTGAAATGGGCGCCCCTGGAAGGAAAAGGCACCCATGAATTCGGAGGTCGAAATGAAGTCTTTCGCCAGAGATGCCTCCAGAACATCTTTCTTAGAATCAGTCACGCTCTGCCGTGAAACCTTCAGCTCGCCTGTCGGATTATTCTGCAAACAGGAAATCAGAGGCGAAGTAGCATGTCAAAATGAAGGAAAGTTGAAATTATCAAAATTTTGGCTAACACTGAAGGAAGTGGGCGCCCCAGGTGAAGAAGGGCGCCTAAATGTTCATGCCTTAGAATATTTTTCGAAGTTTTCAAAGGGTTTCAAAATTGCAAGAGGAGAATGGCGTCCAAGTTCAAGGAGGCTGAGTTTTAGGGTTTTGGAAATAAAAGCAAAGAAAGCAAAACCTAATCCAAAGCCCTAAAGTGTATTTAACATCATTCTTTCATGTATTTTTCATTATTTTTGCAGGTAGCATCCAGAGGAGAAAGTTGGAGCAGCAAGTTTGAAGAATTTTTGTGATTCAAGAATCCATCTTTGCTGGTTTTACATCAGATTTTTCAGATCAGCAAGCATAAACCCTTGCTTTTTCAAGCTTTTTGTTCCAGAAGATCGAATTTTTCAAGCAGAAGGCCAAGGCTTTCCATTTTTCAGTCATCTAGGTCTTTTTGCCTCAATCTTCTAAAGAATTTTTCAAGAACTTCATCAAGTTGCAGCAAGTGCTTTTATTTTGCATGTCGGTGAAAACCTCAATGCATTCAAATTTCAACCATCTGGGTTCTTTCCAATCAGTCTTCTGAAGAAAACCCATATCGCAGCTTTTTTCGAGAAAGTTCAAAATCTAAGGTTGGCTGCTTTTTCGATCAAACGTCAGGGTTTTGCAAATCTGATCAACTGGGTCCATTTCTAATCATATGTTGAACAAAACCCAGATGCCAGCTTTTTTCGGGAAAAATTGAAGAAATTAGGGTTTGCTGCTTTTTCAAGCAAAATTCAAAATTTTCAAAAACGGACGATCTGGGTTGTCTTGCATCGGAATTCTAAACAAAACCCATATCTCAAAAAAAAATTCTCAAAAATTTGTCCGTTGGAGCACAAAAAATCAGCATTCTAAAAATAGAAGTTGCTCAAGACTTGTCTGAACCTAGGCGAGTTTACGATCATTCTTCGAGTTTTCTGAAATGGAGTACACTCCTAATGTTGTCAAGTCCGAATCAGCTCTCTTTCACAATTACATCAAAACAGCTGAGATAGACTTGCATCATGTCAAGCCGGTGTTCGATCTACATGCCTTGGAGAGAGCAGGCAACACCTCAATCAGGAACCTGGGACATTCTGGACTCCTCACAGCAGCGTCAATTCCTATATCAGTTCAGAGCCTTGAGTTCGTAATTGCTTGCATTAAGCATTACAACCCGGCTACTAGGGAGATCCAGTCAGCAGATGGTAGATTGATTTGCAGTCTAAAGCCCGATATGATCGAAAAGTGTTTTTCCATTCCCCCATGGCCTGAAAGCGTTACTCTCTCAAAGGGTGAATGTGAAAGGATATGAAATATGCATAAGGAAAAATACAACAAGAAGATTGTAATGAAGTGAATGAAAGAAAAATATAAGACTCTGCCAAGTCACACTTTTATGATGTCAGCAAAGTTCGAGAAAGCGGCCAATGAGGTCGAAGATTTCCTAAGGTCTATTGCAGATGTTGAAGATATTCTTGAAAAGCGGTGTTTTGCTATTGATGGCATAGATGCACCGAACCGGGACACAATCTCTAACTTCCTAGCGGATGTGATCGAGCTTTAAAGCAGCTTTCTTCTAGAAGCTTTCTTTCCCGCTTTCTTTCTATTCTTGGAATAATCATTATCCATTCTTTGAGAAGAGAAAGAAGATAAGATGTAATAGTTGGCGTTTCCCGCTTTTTCTGCTTTCTTAGGGTTTTAGTTGTTATCTTCTTTCTAGATTTAGTAATAAAGCTTGCTTGCTGAGCAAGCCCTAGATTGTGAAAGCAAGGAGATTTTAGGGTTCCCTACTCCTCTGCTTCTCTATAAATAAGAGCCTTTGCTCATTTAGTTTCTTTAACGGTTATTGTCATAGCAAATTGCGAGCCTGAATTGCAGCAAATTGTTATTCAGTTTCAGTTCACTTAGTTAAAACCGTGCTAGTGAGAACAAAACGCTGAGCCTATTGTGCCTTCTATTTGTTGCTCAAGTATTGTTCAATTGTTGTGATAAGCAAATTGTTGAGCCTCTTTAGCCAACAAGGAGTTAGTGTGATTGTGTTTTCATTGTGTTAAGAATAAGTTTGCAAGCCTCTTTAGCTGCAATTTCTTGTTCAAGGCATGTTAGAAGTGAGCTTTGTTTCAGAGATTTGAGTAATAAAATCATGAGCCTCTTTTGCCTTGGTCTAAAATCTCAGATTTCCATCTATGTTCTACTTTTATGATCTTTATTTCAGCTTGCAATGAAGTGTGTAGGTGTTCATTGAAAGAGAGATTATTGAAGTATTTTTGTCAGAAAATCTACCTTGTTAATTTCTAACTTCTCTTGCTCTGCTATTACTTGAGAGGTTAGGAACGTCTTTAGTTTAAGTTAGTCGTAGTTGAACTTCTTATATCAGAAAATCTCAGCTGCGGCGTTTGTGTTTAAAAAACCTTGTGCTCTAAGCTGATCAAAAAGATAGGCAACTTAGTTTTAGTTTACTTTCTTTCAAACACCATCAGCAAGAGGGAGCTTCCCCTCCTAATTTGAAGAGCAGTTTATCTATGCATAGCTGTCCGTTTTCAAATCCGCATTCCAAAGGTGCGAATTTAAACGCCAACACATTGTGATAAGCTATATGCGCCATGACTAGAGAAAGATGAATGGAGGAAAATTTTGTAAGACAAAATTCATGTTTTCCCTCTAGACCCCTCATATGCGCCCATGCTGATGATATTATTTGAAAATTTTCTAAGGCACGAAATTCCACCTCTAGAGGAAAATACGCCCAAGTTGGAGAAGGTGGTGAAATTTGTTAACACATGAATAAAATTGACAAAGATACATCAGAGTACTCCAGCTTCATGAGATTGAAGAAGATTTTCAAGGCCAAGCAAGAAAATACACCCAAGCTTGTAGGGTGATGAAATTCACTAAGGCATGAATAAAATTGGCGTGGATATGTCAAAATGTACCGGCTTCAAGATGATGAAGATTGTGAAGGCAGAGCAAAGAAAATACGCCCAAAGATGAGGAATGAAGAATAAATTTGATTGAAAAATATTTTTCTAAGGTTAAAATTCAAAAAATTAAATGCCCCCCTTCGTCTATGGACCCATGAATTTGATGCTTTCTGAAGGGAATTTTCTTTTGGGTACTAGACATTTTCAGTAAGGAGGTGATTTTGAAATCTTCCACACCTCACTGGAGATTTTAAAGTGGAGATTTTCACTCGGGCGCCTAGTTGATGAATTTTCTAGAGGAAATAAATTATTCCTAAGATAAAAAGGGGGAAATTTGTCTAAGGCATAAGAATGTGAAGCTAAAGTGAAACTCAAATATCAGGATGAAGGCATCAAGATGGCATGCGGATGTTGAAAAGCTATGAAGAAAGCATGGTTTGCTAGAAAAGAAAAGGATCCAAAGATCACTCAGACCTTGGAGATCAAAGCATGAAAATCAGGTAAGCGAGGTGAATTTATATTATGAAGTGTTTTGATGCTCTTCTCCTTGCTTGTTTTGCAGGGTGAACACCGAGGCCAAGGCATGATGGCTTGAGGAGATGAAGCGAGTACTTGGCGGAAATGGCTAAGTGTTGAGACTTAGTATGTGCCCAACTCAAGTGGCAAAGAAGAAATGTTTGAGTTCAAGACGAGAGAATCCTTCCAAGCTCAGGATGGAGGGAAAGATGGAACCCAAGCATTAATGGTCACCATCAAATACTACAAAGTTGAAGAACGACATCAGGAAGGAGGAAAATCATCATCAAATAGGTTAAAAAGTTACAGTCTTGGAGTCAAATCAAGAACGTGCCTGCCATACCCTTTCAAGAAGTTGAAGCCACAATGATCAGACTCATCCAATTTGCAGTCAAGAAGAAAAACAGTGTAAACGCGTTTACAAACAGCGCCTTCTAGAAGATGGTGGACATTAATTGCTCATTTATTACCCCACTCTTCTTGGTGGCGGTTTTTAGGGTGAATCTTGTTTAGGGCTGAGGTAGCACAATCTGGGCCATCCAGTCGATTGTAATTTGAGTCGTCCATTGGACTTGGCCAACTATAAAAGGGGCATCCCCCCTCATTTGTACCTCATTAGATTAGAGTAAAGATAGGAAGATAACTTAGAAGTAGCATAGCGTAGATCGATAGTGTAGTTTGAAGAAGGAAAGTTTTTCCTTTGAAAGCTTTGTAAGAAATTGTTGTGAACACTCTCATAATAAAAAGGGTTTTCATTGATGATGATCTCATCTTTTGTTGTGAGTAGCTAGCAAGGTTTCTTCGTCCTTCTGATTCGAGTAGTAGTTTAAAGTAAAGTAAACTTCATTTCATGCAAGTAGTAGTTAATAATTGTGGAATGTGGTCTTCAATTTGAGCAAACTTTGTCTATCCATACTACTAGTGGGCTTGCTGATGGTGAGTTCGCCTTGCGTGGTCAACTAGAAACTTGTGGAGTTCACTTCGATTACGATCTTCATGTACAATGCGTCGTCGTGATGGTGTCTTCATTGTTGAATTGTAATCTGACTATCTTTTTAGTTACTCCCCTTGAAGATTGCACCAGTTCTGTGGAGGTTGTCCGAAGTGAGGCAAAGCGGAATCTAGTTGAGGCTTGTGAAAATTGATCTCCACGTCCCACACGTAGATTAGTCCATAGCATCTTCTATCCCTGCACTCATTTAAATTAAGTACTTTCTGGTCAGTTTAGGAAACAAGAGCTTTATAGAAAAACCTTCGAGCATTCAAATTCCTTTCTCCGTTGTTGAACAACTACGTAAGTCCCCTTGAAATACCAACAAATCACATCGAGCCAACTGACACTATCCACTGCGTGAGGGAACCTTGGAGTTGAATGCATGATCTTTCTAGCAATCTTAGCATGCAGGAGATTTTGTTCAAGAGAGGATAGAGTCGTCGTTGGTAACTTTATTCTGTGTTGATGCGGTCACAAAAAACACATCAACAAGACATCAATGTGAAGAGGCACGATTATTAAGAAAAGAAGCGATCTCTAAAAGGGGCCAACATTATATGCTTTATGAATGCGAATTCATTAGCTATTGTTATTTGAGGCCGACCTCATGATGGGACGCGATTATCTAAGAGTCATCTCTCTTGTTTGGAGGCCAACTTGATGTTTTTCAAAGGATGCGTCTCTCCCTCCACACTTGTATATATATTCGATGAGGTTCATTCATTTGATCATCCATTTTTTGTTGTTCATCATAAGTCATCATAGATAGTGCGAATTTTGTAGAAGGCTGAATATATTATCAGCAAATTGTATTACATTGTTACTGTGGTTGCATCTGTTAGTGGTGCATCAAGCAAGTTCATTCCATCCTTCTCTCAAGTGCGAATTGTTTCAAGAGCAGATCGAGATCTGTAGGAGGCTGAGTATTTTCTTCGCAGATTACATCACTGTATTTCTGTAGTTTCATCAGATTGTGGTGTTATCTCTTGGCCCTCTTATTGGCCTTCATTGTAAAGGAGACTTTGTTTTGAGACTCAATATATGAGTGATATATTGTTGCTGGGTTTTTCTCCCTCAGGAGGAGGCTTTTCCCAAGGTATCTGCTGTGTTGTGTATTTATTTTTTGAATTAATTTTTGTGCATTTAATCTAATATTAAAATTTAACATGGTATCAGAGCAAGTGTGAAGTAAGATCTTGATCAGATTGTGCATTGCAGCGATACTCTCTTTTGTCTCTCTCATTGTTGAGTAATTCTACCTCTTCGTCAAGATGGTGAACGGGTTGAAGATTGAGGATAGGCTTAAAGGAGCATCAAATTTCACTTCATGGAGGTTCAGAATCATGCTCACCTTGGAAGAGAATGATTTGGCTGAGTTTGTGGAGACCAAAGTTCCCGAACCAGAAGAGGAAGAAGAGAAGTTGCAATGGAGGAAGAAAGACATCAAGGCAAAGAAGATGTTGATTGATTCCATTAAAGATCATATTGTTCCTATCATCTCTAAGATGAAGACGGCGAGGGAGATGTTCAAGTCTTTGGAGGAGATGTACGAAATCAACAACACGAGTCAAGCTCTTGCACTGAAGCAACAACTCCATCATGTGAAGATGGCAAAAGGAGAATCGGTTAGTGCTTACTTCATGAAGATTTCGGAGTTGAGAGACTAGCTCTCTACAATTGGCCATGTGGTAGATGACAAGGACTTGACCATGCTTGCTCTCAATGGTCTTCCTTCATCATAGGAATCTTACATTCAAGGGATCAGTGCAAGATCGAAACTTCCTAAGTTTGATCGGTTGAGAACGGATTGCATTTAGGAGGAGTCTAGATTAGCTACAAGAGGGATTGGTCAAAGCTCCACTAATGAGGAGATTCATGTTCTTGCCACCCATTCATCGAAGAAGAAAGGAAAAGGTGGAAAGAAAGGATACTTCAAGAGAAATAGAGATAAGGAATTTGATGGTGCCCCCGCATTCAAGAAGATGAGAGACCTTTCTAAGATTCAATGCTTTAGATGTGACAAGTATGGTCATTTTGCTAAAGAGTGTCCCTCTAGGCCTAAGCAATAGGCTACCATAGCAGATGTTGGTGAAGTTTCTCCACAGAAGGATTCTTGTGATTACTTATTTTATTCGGCTTTGTCAAGCAACGTACCTACCGACACCAACACTTGGTTAATTGATAGCGGTGCCTCTTGCCACATCACCAGATTCCGGGCTCATTTATCTAACTTGGTGGAGAGAGATTCTAGTGAACAAGTTATCATTGGAGATGATACAAGTTACACAGTGAAAGGAGTCGGGACCTCTACTCTTTACCTAGATTCCGGCATTACCCTACAGCTGAATGATGTGCTATTCGTTCCAGGCATCAAGAGAAACCTTGTTTCCATTTCAGCCTTGGAAGACAAGGGATACCAAGTTGCTTTTTCAAAGGGTACAGTTCTTGCGTGGACAAAGAACTCAAGTATCAAGACAGCTCATGTGATCGGGGTTCGACATGAGTGCCTCTACAGGCTATGCACTCGGCCACTTCAGGCGTTGGTGCATGATTCTTCAAGCTTGTGTGATCTTTGGCATCGAAGATTGGCTCACCTTCACTTTCGAGCCCTACCTTTCATGGAGAAGTTGCTCCGCAGACGCTAAAGTTTGACCGAGAACTACGAAGGTACTTACCGAAATTGCGCTTTGGTAAGATACTAAAGGTCCATTTCTTAGTAAGAAGAGTAGATCCAAAAGTATTCTAGATATATTTCACTTTCTGATTTATGTGGTCCAATGCATTGGCTAGCCAGGTGGTTTCTTGTAGTATATTCTTTGATGACTATAAGAAGACTTGGATTTACTTCTTGAAATCTAAGGAATCTGGAAATTATTAGAAGGTTCAGGAGTTCCAAAGCTCGAGGTGGGAAAATCTTCGGGGAAAATCGATTCGAGAGATGTTAGACAATGGGGAGAGCACACGCCGTGACTTTGGGTCTTGCGGTAGGCGGGATTAAGAGGGAGTTCAGTGTCCCTTACAATCCCCAACAGAATGGTGTTGCTGAACGAAAGAACAAGACTATTGTGGAAGTAGCGAAAGCTATGATCCATGACCAAGATCTTCCAACATTCCTTTGGGTAGAAGCATCTAAGACAACAGTCTATGTTAAGAACATAAGTCCTCACCGAATCCTGGAGAACATGACTCCTGAAGAAGCCTTTACTGGGAAGAAGCCAAAAGTGAGTCATTTGAGGATCTTTGGATGTCCAGTTTATGTTCATGTACTGAAGGAAAAGAGAGCAAAGTTGGAGCCTTCTAGCAAGAAGGGGATATTTGTAGGTTACAATGAGTCAACCCCAAAGCTTCACGAGAATCTGTTCTAGCTCGAGCTAATTGAGATCAGTAGAGATGTCACATTTGAGGAAGATGTTGCATTCAAAAGATCCAAGGGCACTCAGATGGAGATTGATCATGAAGAGCCTTCACAGGATATGGAAGTTGACCACTCTCCTGAGATTCAGAAGGAGGCTCCTGAACCAAAAGAAGATAATGATCGTGTTGAGCCCTTGGAACCACCACTAGTAGACCTCTTACGATATTGTGATTGAGGAAAAAAGGTAACTAGGCTAGGCAAACAATTAGGGCCGCGAAGGTTTACAACTCAAGGGAACCTTCAAAGAAAGCAAGAGACCTCACAGTTTTTTGAGTTATGTTGCTTTGATGAGCCAGATTATTGAGTCCGAACCTTCCAATGTTGAGGAAGCTTCTAGTCAGCAAATTTGGAAAGATGCTATGATAAAGGAGTGTTAGTCAATTCTCAAGAATGATGTTTGGGACATCGTTCCTAGACCCAGAAGAGAAAATGCAGCTAATTACATCTTCAAAATGACTCTTCAAGGTCAAGCATGCGGCTAATGGGCCAGAAGTACAAGCGAGGATTCGTGGCTGGGGGTTCTCTAAAAGAGGTTGACTGTGAAGAAACATTTGCTCCGGTTACTCGCTATGCTTCTATAGAACCATGTTGCCATTCTTTAGAGGATGGAAGATTCATCAAAATGGATGTGAAGATAAGCGTTTACGAATGGTGTGATTGGGGAAGAGTTTATGCTCGAGCAACCTAATGGTTTGAGGTACATGGGAAGAGTCTCATGTTTGCAAGCTGAAGAAGGCCTTGTATGGTCTTAAGCAGGCACCTCGTGCATGGTACGAAAGGATTGATCGTTATCTATCAACCTTGGGCTTCCTCAAGAACGATGCTGACTCGAACCTGTCTTTAAGGTAATTAATGGTGAAGCTTTGATTTTGGTCCTGTATGTTGATGATTTGATTCTCACTGGTGAAGAGCACCTCATTATCAAATGTAAGGAGTTGGCTTCTAAGTTTGAAATGAAGGACCTTGGGCTCATGCATTACTTCCTTGGCTTAGAAGTTTGGCAGAAACCAGATGAGATGATTCTAAGTCAAGGGAAGTACACTATTGATATTCTGAAGAGGTTTGGCATGATGGATTGCAAATCTATGTCTACGCCTATGGAGACCAACTTGCACAAGTTGAAAGAGGCTGCAACTAGTTCAGATATGGTGGATCCCACATTGTACATGCAGTTGATTGGATCCTTGATGTATCTAGTTAACACTAGACCAAATATATGTTATGATGTGAGTGCACTTGATGGAGTTCATATGTGGCAGAAACTTGAGATACATCTTGTTGCAGCAAACATATCACGAGATACTTGCATGTACAGTTGGATGAGGCTGATATATATGAGATGCAGATTTGAAGTTGCATGGTTACAATGATTCTAATTGGGTAGAGGATGTGTCAGCGTCGGAAGAAGTACCTCTCGGTGTTACTTCAATTTGGGATTTCGCGATGATATCACAGTGCGGCAAGCGGTCATACATTAGCATTGAGTCTGTGAGGCTGATTTATTACGCTTGTGGCAGCTCAAGCGTGGCTTTAGAGCTCCTTGCGAGTTGTTTGGGCAATCAGACCTACTATCATTCATTGTGACAACCAAAGCTATGTGAAGATTTACATCCAATCACGTATTTCATGTGACAAAACCAAATATGTTGAGATCAAACCACTATATTAGGGTGATGAAAGGAAAGCTATCTGGGTTAATTATATCGACCTTGATGAAGCGGAGACCAGAACATTCTCCGCAAGCCTCTCTCGAATAAGGTTTGGAGTACTTTTCGAGGATAAGAGCTTGGTATGAGGTGGAGAATACAGCCCTGGCCCGAGGGAGGTTTGTTATCAATAATCTCATTAGTAGTTCTTCTCTATGAGAGAAGTTTGAGGTGAAATCCCTTGATTAATGAGTTCTTCTCTATAAAGAGAAGTTCGAGGTGAAATCCCTTGTTCCACCCTCTAGGAGAGCCATGGTGGATGTTATGTGTGTGACTCCATGACAGCATCACGTGAGAAAGTCCATGATGATTTTTCTTGTACTTGTGTTTCACCCTCTTCTTGTACTTGTGTTTCACCCTCTAGGGGAGCCATGGTGAACGTCACGATGAGGTGACAACATCACGTTGAGTGATGGGCACTTGTACATACCATCTATGGGTGTAGCCATGATGGTTGATATCACGATGAGGTGATATCTCTCTTTTCCACATATGGGTGTAGCCATTGTGGTAGACATCACGATGAGGTGATATGTCTTGTGTAGCTGGAAGTATTATCTGTAATGAACTGGACCAATTTTTTTTTGTTTTTCCAATTACAATTACAATCAACACGCACCCGTTAAGATTAGCTCTAAAACCAAAACGATGCGGAAAGCAACTCTAACCAAAGATGTACACCAGGATCCCGATGTTGGGCAAGGTGTGAACATATGTTCAAAGGATCTGATGCAAATGCAGAACTGGAAGGGAACTCCCGATGTTGGGCAAGGTGTGAACCAAGGATCTGATGCAAATGCAGAACTCTCTAAGATGCGTCTAAGATAGACGAGTATATGGTCAGAGGATCTTATGCATGCTGAGCTTAAAGTAACTCTAACCAGGATGGCGTCAAGTGATGGCGAGCATATGGTCATAGGGTCCCTAAGAACTACTAACTGAAAGTAAATAGGCGGCAAGCCAGCCTCTTCCACTTATTTAGCGGGAAGTACAATAAAGTAAGTGAAAGAGAGAAAGGAGAATTGTTGATAGTACTACTAATCAGCTTACAATTTGATAGAATGCTTGCCAAAGCCAAATGTTATAAGTCCTCCAATGCTGCAATATTATATATGATTTCCTCAATGCTTAACAAGACTCTCTAGACTCAAACTCCTCACAAAATTGCATTTATCAAAGACCGATATGACAGACCAGCGACTGAAGTGAAGTAACCAGCAATACAACAACTCACTAAAATGCATATAAATCACTCCCCACGCATCCAAAATTCATGAAACGAAATGCAATAGCCTCTAATGACAATGGTTGCCAAATCCCAATGAAGAAACCATAGCTTACAGCCACCTTTTTTTTTTGCACAAATCCCAAGACACCCCCAGATGGTACGGCCCTCAAGAAAGGGCGATTTGCCTTGGTAAAATCAAAGAGTCCATAAAAAAATCTGCAAATTTTCTTGAATGGTCGCCCCACATAGAGAAATGGATAGATGCAATGCCCAAAACAATTTTATTTTTATTTCATGAAATATGAGCAAAACTTACAATCAGCTATGATATTCAACAACTCCAAAAATATGACTAAAATGCAAGGAAACTGAACTAAGATGCTAGGAACTCAAATGCAATGCTGAAACAAACTCAACTACAATCTACCTCTCAACTAGTTGCTATCTTTCAAGCAAGAAGCTGAGCCAAGCTAGGAGGTGTGCTTTCCTCGAAGCAACTCTGTCACCATTTCGGCAGCATAACTTTACTGAAAATATGAGATGAAGAACTGAAGAGAGAAGGCCTCCTTTTATAGACTTAGCAAGCATCTCCAGAAGCTTCTAGAAAGTGCACCCTTTTTGACTTTGAATTGACTTCATTTTCCCTCCAAGAATGGCATCCCTCTTCCAAGGCAATATTTGATATTTTTAATAAAATATAAAGCTCCTTGAAGTTGGCGTCCCTCCTTAAGCATCACATAATTTGGCCAAGAAATATTTAATAACCTCCTGATGAGGTATTCACCCTTGGAGTCCCCCTTTTAAAACAACTTTAAGGTGATGAAGCTAGGCCAAGGGGTCAACATTAAAATATAACATTATTTAAATCAAATTACCAACTGAACTGGTTGAAGAAGAGAGCCAAAAATCAAATTACCAACTGAACTGGTTGAAGAAGAGAGCCAACAGCACTGAAATCCATAGGGCCACTGCCAGAAACAGGAATTTACTAAAAATAGTAAATTCATGAAGTTGCTCGGATCACCATACAGGCCATACCACTGCGAAGCTCTCTGAAAACCCAGAAAGAATCCGCAATCCAATCTCCAATCTTCAAGCAACAACCTCCCCAAAAATAGGAAAACCTAATTTTCACCCTCCGAGTAGCCTACGGGTCTCCGGAATAGGCCAATGGTCAACCGAAACAATCACAATTGAGAAGGGGACATTACATTATCCCTAGCTGAGAGGGAGTGTTGATGTTAATGGCAACGTCGGTCATATTCTTCAAGCCGATCTCCTTTACTCATGATGATAAATTAAATAATAGCCTAAGGCTATTTAATTTATAGAGACATCAATGTGAAGAGGCACAATTATTAAGAAAAGAAGCAATCTCTAAAAGGGGCCAACATTATATGCTTTATGAATGCGAATTCATTAGTTATTGTTATTTGAGGCCGACCTCATGATGGGACGCGATTATCTAAGAGTCATCTCTCTTGTTTGGAGGCCGACTTTATGTTTTTCAAAGGATGCGTCTCTCCCTCCACACTTGTATATATATTCGATGAGGTGCATTCATTCAATCATCCATTTTTTGTTGTTCATCATAAGTCATCATAGATAGTGTGAATTCTGTAGAAGGCTGAATATATCAGCAGATTGTATTACATTGTTACTGAGGTTGCATCTGTTTGTGGTGCATCAAGCAAGTTCATTCCATCCTTCTCTCAAGTGTGAATTGTTTCAAGAGCAGATCGAGATCTGTAGGAGGCTGAGTATTTTCTTGGCAGATTACATCACTGTATTTCTGTAGTTTCATCAGATTGTGGTGTTATCTCTTGGCCCTCTTATTGGCCTTCATTGTAAAGGAGACTTTGTTTTGAGACTCAATATATAAGTGATATACTGTTGCTGGGTTTTTCTCCCTCAAGAGGAGGGTTTTCCCAGGGTATCTGCTGTGTTGTGTATTTATTTTTTGAATTAATTTTTGTGCACTTAATCTGATATTAAAATTTAACAATTTTGATTTTCAACAAGACAAAGAAAGAGTATTTAATGCATCTTAGGGCAGTTTTACAAAGGTTGAAAGAAGAAAATTTGCTTGTGAATTTGAAGAAATGTAGTTTCATGAAAAAGGAACTAGTGTATCTAGGTTTTATGGTGTCTAAAGAAGAGTTGAAAATGGACCCAGTAAAGGTCAAGGCAATAGTAAACTAGCTTTCACCTAAGAGTATGTTTGAAGCCAAAAGTTTCCATGGTTTGGCAAACTTCTAGAGGAAGTTCGTAAGAAATTTTAGTGGGATATGTGCACCTATCACAAAGACCATGAAAGGTGGTAGGAGAGAATTTCAATGGACAACTGCAGCAAAGAAGAACTTTCAGTGGTTGAAGAAGAAAGTGACAGAACAAAAGGTGGTAGGAGAGAATTTCAATGGACAATTGCATTAAAGAAGAACTTTCAGTGGTTGAAGAAGAAAGTGACAGAACAGCCAATGTTGGCATTACCATATTTTAATAAAGTGCTCCAGGTTGAATGTGCTGCAATTGGGGGAGTTTTAACTCAGGAAGGAAGACCCATTGCCTACTTTAGTGAAAAATTGAATGAAGCCAAGAGAAAGTACTCAATATATGACCAAGAATTCTATGCTATAGTGTAGGCCCTGAAGAAATAGAGACACTATCTGCTACCGAAGAAATTTGTGATATACATTAATCACCATGTCTTGCAATTCATCAACAGTTAAGGTAAGGTGAACCAAAGACATGAAATACGTGGAGTTCTTAAAGAGTTAAACTTTACTTTTGAAAGATAGAAGTGTTAGTTCCAACCATAGATGAAAAACTCGCCAAAAACCTGGCGAGTAGTTGAAAACTCACGAGTTTTTTTTTAAATTGAGTTTTTTCAGGTATTTACTCATTGGGCTTTTGTGAAAAACTTGCCGGGATTTTGTGAAAAACTTGTCAAGTTTTTGGTGAGTTTTAAAAAAAACTCAGAGAGTTTTTTAAAAAAACTCGGCCGCTCAACAAATAGACCCCCATGGCCAGAATAAAGGCAATTTCAATTCACTTTTTTCCTCCACCAATTTCTCTTCCTCAACAAAAACACTCTCCCATGAAGGTTTGAGTGATTCAGGAGGTCTTAATTTGGGCTTGGTGACAGGGCCTTGTATTGCAACAGGGAGCACGTCTAGGGCGCTGCCCCGGGACCCCACGAGGGGCGTTGCCCCTCGACCCCACTGGGGGCATTGCCACCAAACCCACAAGGGGCACTGCCCCTCGACCCCAATGGGGGCGTTGCCCCTAGACCCCCACAAGGGGCGCTGCCCCTCAACCCCGCTGGGGGCGTTGCCCCCAGACTTCCACAAGGGGCGCTGCCCCTTGACCCCATTGGGGGCATTGCCCTCAAACTCCCATTGAATTCATTTGATTTTCTAAGAACTCTCCAAGTCCAAGTTCCAAGTTTCCCTACAAGTCTTCATCTATAATATCGTCTAGTTCTACCTCTCCCCTAGTTTTCACTAGACATGGGAAGAGGAAGATGAAAATTTGTAAAATATATTAATATACCCTCGACCCTGCTGGGGGCGTTGCCCCTAGACTTCCACAAGGGGCACTGCCCCTTGACTCCATTGGGGGCATTGCCCTCAAACTCCCATTGAATTCATTTGATTTTCTAGGTACTCTCCAAGTCCAAGTTCCAAGTTTGCCTACAAGTCTTCATCTATAATATCGTCTAGTTCTACCTCTCCCCTAGTTTTCACTAGATATGGGAAGAGGAAGATGCAAATTTGTAAAATATATTAATATAGTATTTACTTTCAGTTTTACAAAAACAATTTGCTATTTTCATTTTGTTTTAGACTATCAGTATCAACGCATTCCACATGAGGATGACATTTTGTACCCAATTTGCTTTCAAATCAATCAAATACAACTAGACTCAACTTGTTTCTTCTATGCACTCATTTATTGACTCATTGGATGCATCCTATCTTTGAATTTTGCAAAAAAAGTGTGTTTTTAGTGAAGTTCAAGCAATTTTTTTAGTTGTCAAGTTTTCTGCTGAGTTTTTGCCCAATTTTTGCCAAGCCGAGTTCTCCAAGCTTGTCGAGTACTTGCAATTGGCAAGTTTTTCAACTATGGTTCCAACAAGGTAGCAAATGCACTTAGCAGATAATGTTTGCTAATGAATGAGTTAAGAGTTAATGTTGTTGGTTTTGATGCAATAAGGGAGTTGTATCCAAATGATCTTGATTTTAAGGAAGCATGGATAGCTAGTAAGATTCTAGTAGAAAAGGACAAGACTCCATGGTTGGAGTATTTCATACAAGATGGCCTATTGTTCAAAGGCAAGAAATTATGTATACCCAAGGGTTCAATGAGAGAGAAGCATAGTGGACATTTGAGTGGACATTTTGGTGTGGATAAAACAATAGCACTATTAATTGAAGGATACTATTGGTCTAGATGAATACAGATTTGAAGAAGATAGTATAGGGGTGTAGAATTTGCCAACATGATAAAAGAGTAAGGCAGAATACAGGACTGTTATGGGAGCACATAAGCATGGATTTGTTTTGGGGTTTCCTCAGACACAGGGAGGTAATGATTCAATTTTTGTTGTGGTAGATAGATTTTCTAAAATGGTTCATTTCATACCATGTCAAACAAGCAATGATGCTTCCCATATAACAAATTTATTGCTCAAGGAGGTAGTTAGGCTGCATGGATTGCCTAGGAGTATTGTCTCAGATAGGGACACTAAATTTGTTGGCCATTTTTGACGTACATTGTGGAAGAAGTTGGTTACAAAATTAGGGTTTAGTTCAGCCTATCATCCCAAACTGATGGGGAGACAAAGGTAGTGAATGGAAATTTGGGAAACTTGTTAGGATGTTTGGTAGGAGACAAACCACAACAATGGGATGTCATCCTGGCACAAGCACAATTTGCTTATAACAACTCAATGAACAGAAATGCAGGAAAGAGCCCATTCCAAATTGTTTATGGATATAGCCCAAGGGGTGTTGATGAGTTATGGGGTAGTGCAAACTTGAGCAGGAAAAGTGTTGTGGTAGAAGATTTTGCTAAATACATTCATGAATTGCATAAGAGAGTGAAGGAGAACTTGGAGAAGAGTGTCATCAAATATAAAGAATATGCTAATATGCATAGGAGGGAACGAGATTTTCAAGTGGGTGACATGGTTATAGCACATTTAAGGAGAGGTTCCCACAAGGAACATATAAGAAATTGAAATGGAAGAAGATAGGCCCATGTGGGGTCTTGAGGAAGTTTTCATCCAATGCTTATGAAAACTTCCAACAAGGATAGACATATCTCCCATGTTGATTTGTACAAACACAAACTTGCAGGATGTACAAGAATGGATACATTAGTTGCCTAAAAAGGATATTGGACAAATAGACAAGGTTATTGGTTCCTGAGTGGCAAAGAGAACCAAAGGAAAGGACTATAAGGAATATCTAGTTCATTGGAAGAACAAATCTACAAATGAAGCCTCTTGGATGAATGCTGCAGATTTGGTTAAGTATGGAACTCCAATTTTGGACTAGCAAAAGTGTTCATGAGTTACAAACTCATGGAACATTTCATTTACCCGACATGTCCAATACAGGAACATTGTAATATCCCCTTATAGATTTACCTTAAATTTGTCTTTAGTCTTATAAATTAAAGTATCAAAATAGGCCAGGAATCAATAACTTTTAATCATATACTTTGATCTATTAAGAGCAACCCTCAATGGTTAATGCTGATTTGATTATTTGATTTATATATTGATAATAATAGATAATATGCTGGTAAGAATGAAGCCACTATCTGATATAAATTCTGAAATGTAATCTGAAATGATAATTGATTTAAGAATGGAAAATAGACATCACAATAGGGTCACGGTTTTTTATTTTCTTATCCAATTTCATGCGTATGAATATGGGGTAAATTGATGTCTATACTAATCACTGTTTCTGATCAAAGTCCTTCAATTTATGTGACTTGGTATTTGGCTGTATATCTGATATTTACCAATTATTCATGCAGCCTGTACTAGATGATCATAGGCTCCCTAGGAGCACCTTAGATTTGCTATTAAAGATGTATAAATCTGCAAAACTGATCAATGGTCCTTTTGCTTGAAATGTTTTTGCCTTTAATATCCCTACAATGGGAAGAGACATGACTGTCTTATGTATCTTTTGACCAAGGACATGTCTTTCCTCAAATCCCTGCCTCCTCTTAACTAATCGATGCCTTTATAAGATATGTGTCCCTTAGATAAGTCGTTGCTGCTTGAGTTACAAATTAAAATTTATTTTGTAGATAATTAATATTGTTGCCTTAATAAAAATCGCTGACCCCTCTTTGTAAAGCTTGATCATGTCATCTATTTGCATAATTGTTATAGTAGCCTCAGTCGCAAACTGTATGATTTTAACTTTACTCATAACTGGCTCAAGAACACCTCTAATTAATTAGCATCGGTCTGCATAAATGTATCGATGGCTTTCATTCTGAGTTGGCTTATATTAACTAATCATAATCTTTTATCGCTGCTCTTCACATGATGTTGATTAGCTGTTTTCCATCACAACTAAAGCCTATTGTTTTATCAGTGATAATATTGTCCATATTTGTCATATCGATCATTTGTTGTGCAATCTATTTTAGTTATTGGACGGGGTTATGACAAACATCTGGGTCCACAGGCAATCTTGCATCACCAAAAAAAAAATTTCCTTTCAATTCAATTGCTTTAGGTTTTTTATAGTGTTAGACTTGGTTGTTGCTTCAAGAGGAATTTCAGAAATAATCTAGGTAATCTAATGATGTCACCTTGTAGAGGAGCTTAATGGGTGTCTGCAGGTCCAATTTGGTGAAGATTGGACACAAATTGGCTAAGTTAGGGGCTTTGCGGATTTTTGGTGTGTTACCGATTGCAGAATTTTGGGTTGCTACTCTACATCAGGCTTTTGTGAGAATTTGTTATTAAACAGTCCATTTTCAATAGGTTATATGTTTTGGACCCGTTTCGATGTGTTTGTCCGCAAGACTGGCATCAATAGGTTTGTCCATATTCACGAAGATCTCTAAGTCAAGTAAACCAAATACTTTTGTTTTGGCCCAAATGCTTTAGCTGGTTTTGATGATTTATTTCAACAAATCTGTACCAATGGATCCTTTTGCACTTACAAAAACTTCTGAGCCATCTGACCAACGGAAATTTCCCAATCATCTAGATTGTGAGAACCTTGAAGTCATCCAATATGCAGGAATTCTTTTTCCATCTATTTCTCGTGGGGATTCCATATCCAATGGAAGTTTGCAAGTCCCTCATAGTCATCTAACCTTGTGGATAAAATCAAGGGAACCAAATATTGACAAGTTAACAAACCAATTCAAATGAGAAATATTGCTTCGGGCTTAGTTGGGTTGTAAAACTTTGCAACTCAAACATGTTGATGTTATCATTTTGTTGAAGTCAGCTGATGTCATCAACAAAGCCCCTACCTTCTCAACCCTACCGCATTGGCAAGCTAGCCGATTGCAGAATTTTCACTTGCAACTACATCTATAGGTTTCCGACTTGCTACTACACTTGCGGACTCTCAACCTGCTACTACACTTTGATGTTTTGTAACAAATTGGTGGTTGTAATGGCCAAGATCAAATCCGATTCGACTTCCAAGCCACCAACAGATAAAATGAAGATCGTTGCAGGCATTTTGGGATCTTTTGACGAGTTGCAGAAAGGGTGATAATAATCAAGAGCACTCTAATTGTACTCCTATGTTAGATTTCTACTACCAAACATTAGGATTTTATTTCAATTGTTATCATAACATAAATTTTGTTGTTGCATATATGTATTTGGTTGCGTGATTGGGCAATTCAATAGGATTCCCTAATCCCGACTACACCAACCACCCAGCAACTACTATATGTTAATAATAATAATAATGTGATTATTATTAATTTATTAACATAATTATTACAATGATGTGAAGCCGGTATTGGCATGGTGTGATGGTTTATTAGTGGCATTGTTGTTCATGCCACCAAAGTTCAAACCCCGTTGGGGTGGTATTGTTGAATGGTTGTATTCCGGTTCATAGCTCCGATCAAAAGCGTTTACCCCTTAAATAAATAAATAAATAAATACAATGATGTGATATTATAATGACAATATTATTATATTCCAACAGCGGTGCATGGCATAAAGGTTGTCATTTTACAAAATGAGCACACAACCACAAAAATGCAATGCTAAAAAGTGGCAAAAACCTAATGAAATCCATGAATATGGATTCCCATGCTCATAAAGATCATTAAGGTTGATATGACCTAATATTTCAATTTGAAGGTTTTGATTGACTGCAAATGTGTAACTAGTTTCCAACCTTTGCCTCTAGGTCTATATTGGTCTTCATAAACTCCCCTTTCCATTAGGGCGTCTTTTCCTTGCATGGCTATTTATGCCTACTTGGACCAAATGTTTTTGGGGTTAAATAGTTTTTGGTGTACCCCTTTTAGTCATGCTTACATATTTACATGCTAATTGTTTTTAGAGTTTCATTGCTTCAAAACATCTACGTTTCATGTCACCCCAGCACCTCCTATCCCCTTTTTTGGTCCTTTTTGGATATTAAAATAAAAAATATATTTCCATCTCCCCCTCACTCAACCAATTTTATTCACTTTAATTATTATATAGTTGGTTTCTAAGCTTGTAGGTGACAAGGTTCAATGAGTCACTAAGCTCCAATCTTCCATCTATATTTAGATAATTTGGATGTTCCCAATCTCAAATGCTTATCTTAGTTTCCTCTTTGTAAAGTGGTCCTCTTTAACCAAAATTTATTCACTTCTCAATGCATATCTAATGCGAAAAAATTGGTAATAGTACGCCAAAGTTGAGCTTTGAATGCAACCTTAGTGAATATTAGAACAATGTTCCTTGATTCACTACTAAAAATTCATCCCTTGGTCCCCATTTAGCCAATGTATAATCAACCACAAAACTCATCAATCATGTAAAATCCATTGCATAAGAATGAACTTAGAGGATCCTTTGTAGATTTGAGAATGTTTCCATTTTTGTTATGAGGTAGGAAAACCCTATTAAATTTCTAAGGGTCCTTTCTATCTTATTAGATGTTACTAAAGGTCCTTTAGAATATGAGCCCTTGGGAAATTATCTAAATCATTATTGGACAAATTTTCACTTTGTTATTTTCATCTCCACCTCATCAAATGCTTTGAAATCTGCTCAAATTTGTAATCATTCAACTCTTGATCAAGTGTTTATGGTTTTCTGCTTTTCCTTGATGTTGTAATGTCCCCTTCACAAGCACAAACAATTGGATGAGACCTTTTGAATATTTTATTCTTATAGGGTAATTGGGATGTGCCAAGGGAATAATGAATTAATTTAATTAAGTTGTTTAAAGACATTCATTTTACAGGCAACTTCTATTTAATTAATTATTTTATTAAAGTTGGAAAGTTATTAAAAAAGTGACTTGTTTGGGGCCCAAAAGTAAAGCTAAATTAAAAAGAAATTCTAAAAGTCACTTTGTGGGGGAAATGAAATATAATATACAAAAATGGGTATAAAAGGAAGAGTTGTGTTGTGACCTTTTCACACATCACCCCATTCAAAATGGGGACCCCCCTAATTTTTGCTCCATTCGGGTCTTTTGGCTTTGGTTTTGCGGCTATCTCTCTTTGTTGCGTCCGTCTTTCCGAGGATGTGCCCGCCTTTGGGCCTAAGTTGAAATTTTGGCTAGGTGTACGAAATTAGGGTTTTCATTCTCCAAGCTAGTTTGGGGTTAATTTAAGTGAGCAAATTGAAATTTGAGCTTGGCACTGCATTCAAAAAGCTTCCGACAGATTCCCATTAAATTTTCACTGAATTCTAACAACTTACTATTTTTAGTAAGTACTCAATTTGGGACCTTTTTCTCAGGACTTTTGAAATTCTGACTGCTACACCACGTTTAAGGCACTTCAAAGTACTTTCCTGCAAAATTTGAGCGAATTCTGACAACTTTCTATTTTTAGCAAGTCCTACCTTTGGGAGCAATTTTTAGGGTTTGTATGTATGATTTTTCAATGCATGTCAAAATAGTCTTCCTGGGTTTTTTTAGAGCTTCGCAATGATGTAACATGCAAGTCAAGTTGATGACTCACTATTTTTAGCAGGTGCTCGCATACAGACCAGTTTTCTAGGTTTTTCTAGGTTTTTTGAGATCTCCCGAGCAGTATGACATGCAAACACATCCGACAGTTGGTTGATCACTTTTTCAGGCACTTACTATTTTTAGCAGGTTCACTCCAGCAACCCCTAGAGCTTCAATTTCACAAGCAGAACAGTCCAGAACAAAAACGGAGTCAAACAGAGGTCATTTGAGGCACATGCAAGTCAAATTAGGGTTTCCAACTTTGGTGCCTAAAATGAGGGGTAAAACTCGAGAAAAATGAAAAACTGATGTATCCCATCACGATCAGCATCTTTCAAGCAATCTACTAGTAAAATTTGAGCACAATCTGCATACTTACTATTTATCGTAAGTCGCCTCTAGAACAGGGCTAAAAATAGCAAGTCAGCACAAAGGGCAAGTGTGAACAGGTCAAACAGGTCATGAAGATCACGTGGAACGAATTTCAAGTCAAGAGGAGTTGCAGAAGTTCGAAAATCATGCAGTTACTAAAAATAGAAAACAAGGGCAAATGGAGCAAAATTGGCTAAGCATTCGAGGGTCACCTTCAGAAGTTTCCTCAACCCTCCAGATGCAAAAAAAACGCCTGAGGCATGCAAGAAAACTGGAAGCTTGACCCCTGAAAGGCGCCCCTGGCAAAAAGTAGGGATAAAAAAATTCTAAGGCGTGACCTCAAACATGAAGGAGACCCATCAAAATGCGCCCTCAACTTGCCTGACTACCCCTCATATGCACCTAGAACATGGAGGTGAGAAAAAAATTCTAAGGCACAAACTGGAAGCTACACCCTTGAAATGCGGCCAAGGTAAGTTGGATAGAGGAATTCTTGTATGTCAATGAAAGTTGCCTAAGACCCTCTCAAATGCGCCCTCCAATGGAAGCACACCACCTCAAATGCGCCATCATGGAGAAGGAGGCACAAAAAGTTTCTAAGGTATCAAGATGGAAGTACCCCCTCCAATATGCGCCCAACATGAAGACCTCTCAAATGCGCCCATGAGGAATGAAGTGAAGGAAACGCCTAAGGCATAAAAAATGGAAGCTCAAGGGGTGAAATGTGCCCAAGTTGAGAGGGATGCATGAAAAAATTCTAAGTCAAGGAAAATGGAAGGGGACCCCCTAAAATGCGCCCAAGCTTCAAGGAGGTTTGAAAATTTTCCTAAGGCAAAGGAAAATGGAAGTTGACCCCTCTAAATGCACCCTAGGTATCATGGAGAAAATTTTGCTAAGTCATGAAAATCAAATGGCACCACCACGTAGTAAATGCGCCCAACTTGAATAAGTTAATCAAAAAAGTTTCTAAGGCATAGAAAAAGGAAGCTAGGGTTCTCATATGCGCCCAAGGAAGAAAAGTTAAGTGAGAATTTTTCTAAGTCATGAAAATGTCAGGAGACCCTTCAAAATGCGCCCAGAGAGATGAAGCAAGTTGGATAAATTTTCCAAGGCAAATTTTCCAAGGCGTGAAGTCAAAAGTGGAAGCTTGACCCCCTAAATGTGCCATCTTGTGAAGGAGGTTAGAGATTTTTGCCAAGGCGTTGAAATGTGAACCAGACACCTCCAAATGCGCCCAAGGTTGGAAAAGTCAAGATGAACATTAGTGGAAAATATTTTCAAGGGTGAAAATACTAAATGAACCCCTTCATGTGCACCCATGGATAATAAAGTTGAAAAATATTTTCTACAGAGGAGATTTTTTTTTTTGTCAAAAGTCAAAGAGGTCTTGAATATTTTTCTAAGGGGGAAATAAATTTTAAAATATTACGCCTTGGCTTGTGATTTTAAAGTGGGCGCCTGGCTTGTGGTTGAGAAAATTTTCTAGGGGGATAAAATATTTCTAAGGAGAAAATAAAATAAAATGTGCCTAAGTCCTCTGTGATAAGTTTTTCTGTGGCGCCTGAGTGATAAATTTTGTTGAAACGTTAATGGGGTAAAATTTTCAAATATTCAACATAATAACTATTGCAAATTGCCAGAGGAGGAAAAAAATTCAAACTTCTACAAAGTAGTGGAGGAAGAATTAAATGAGTTTGCTAAAATAGGCGTTCTTCTAGAAGACGAAATATTCTCAGACTCAGTTATAAGAGCCATGAAAATTTTCATTTCTCCTCACAGCTACAAGTGCGAATTTGAGACTTTGAATGTGAGAAGAAAAGTGTGAAGAGAAATTGGTAAAGTGAGCAAGCTTGGGCGAAGTTTTTCTAAGTGCCAGAAGTTATTGAGCTTTGGAGTTGGAAATTTTGAGCTTTGGAGTTAGAAATTTTGAGGTTTGGAGTTTGAAGTTTTAATGCTAAAGGCTCTTATTTTCGAAGTTATCTCCATATTTTGACCATCTCAAGGTGATTTTCTTTCTAAGTCTGAATTTTAATGTCTATTTTATATTTTGCAGGATGGCAGAAGCGGGAAGAGGAAATGCTATAGGAACAACTACAAGAGCAAACAAGGATGCAAATGTTGAATCCAGGAAGGCTAATGCGTCCAGGCAGGCAGTAATAGAGAAACTCAGCAAGCCATTTCTTCCTAAATCAAAGTTTACTTCAAAGCTGGGAGGTTTGATTGACACAAACCTTGGCTCATTCAATCTGGGAGCACTCAGAAGTCGAATGTACGGGCTAGGAGGACACCCTCCATCAGTCACTGCGCACCATATTATGAAGAGTGGAATTTATGCAGCTGTTGGTTTCCCACCAATCATTCAATGTCTGGAATTAATCATGGAGTGCGCCAATTGTTATAGGCCAGAGTGAAGAACGATTTTTTCTCCTGATGGCAAGTTATTTGCCAATCTCACACCTGATGCCATTGGAGAGGCGTTTGGACTTCCCACTTCTGATAAGATGGTGTACAAAACAAAGGAAAGAGCTGAAAAGATGTACGCCTCCTCTTTTGAGAGATGTGCTAAGATGATTAATTCAATTTGGATGCAGAAGCCCAGGCCTACTCGCACCAAGCTGCCTAAGCAGATTATATCGGATGATGTGAAGCAGGAATACTGTGACCTGATTATGATGCTCAACAAGGTGAATGTTAGTCCCCAATCCTATATCTTCGAGTCGTGGATGTTTTATTTCATCAGCATCGTGTTAGAAGGAAAGGAATGTGTTGATTGGGCAAGGATGATAAGTGGCAATTTAGACAAGCAGTTCAGGCACCTGAGAAGAACAAAGACGTTCTACATGAGTTCATATGTTATATACATGTTGGCTCGGATGACCAAGTATAGAGGAATAACTTACAAGGAGCCAATTGGATGTGGGCCTGAGCAGTTTAAAATCTATGAGGCTTGCCCACAGTTGCACCTAACCAGCACCACCAACTACAAAAGGGTGAATGACGCCTTCATGATGCATATAACAAGAACTCTTCAACGGAGAACTCAACAAAGAATTTCAAAAGAGGCCCAGGAGCTGATCAAAGAGTACAGATATCAGTTTATCCAATTTCTGAAGTTCACCTATATTAGGATGCAGGGGTTTACATCGTATCCGTACAGATTACTGAGATAGCCCACTGACAGAATGGTAATGTTAGAAGTGTCTAGGAAGCTCATTGCCTATGACAAAATTCAGAAGAAGAAAAAGAAGGGAGGATTAGACTTCCCAATTACCATGGGAAATTCAAATGAAGTTTGTCCCTCATTACAGGCAACCAGAGAAGTTGAGGATGAGTTGCAATTCTTCCACCTCACATACCACACCGGCAGGCAGGACTTCGATCCTTACAATAACATCAAAATGGTGCAGAATGTGGAGTACAAGCACAAGGCTCATATTGAAGATTTTTGGGCTAATGCGGTGGATGATGTTGAGATTAGGAGAAGGATGTTTTCCAAGATACCATTGAATATGATTAGAGAGTGCGAGATTATTCCAATTCCAGACCAGGTGGAGGAGGACGTCAATGTTATGCAGCCTGATTATGAGACAGTGAGAAATACAACAGTCCCTCTCCCTGATTGGTCTAAGCCGGAGATTACGGATTTGGATACATTATGCATACCAGTGCTGACATTTACAAGAAATTGGGTGGAGAGGCATGTGAACAGACTTAAGAGCAGGTCAATTTCTCTCACTTACAACTTGATGGGTGACCAGAGGCCACCAACAGTCAGAAAGAGAAAGCAGGTCACCCAAGCTTCAGAACCACGAAGAGAGGAACAGGTTCAACAGGCGCCTCAGAGAGTTGAAGAAGCATCATCCACACCATCACGGGCTTACTCTCCAAGTGTACAGGAGGTCTCACTGTTTGCAGACCAAAGAAACAGATTGAATGAAGAACAAGAATTGCAGGAAGCAAATCCGCCACCCCATAGGGAGTCAATTGGTCAAAGTGTCAACGTACCTAGAAGAGGCAACCAGCAGGAAGAAGAGGAAACAGCCACAGATACCCACTTCCAGCAGAAAATTGAGGCAGCTTTAGAGGATGAGACTACTGCGAGGCAAGAGGCTCAAGTTTTGGGAGAAGATACCCAGCAGACAGAGATTGATGAGCCTCATCAGAATGTTGATAGAGAAGAAGTGCGTGAAGAAGAAGCGAGAGAGGAGCAACCACTTATCGTTTGTGATCCGCAACAGGCAGTGCCGGATTGGCTAAGGGAAAGAATGAGAAGGGATCATATTGAGGATACGGACCCGACAATTGAGATGGAAGAATTCCTCAGTAGAATCAGTGCACCACCAGAGAAGAAGAAGGCTAGAAAATTCTCGAAGATTTCTACAGATGAGGATGGTTCTCGCACACTACATGTAGTTGTTCCTAGGATGGAGTGTGATCAAGGTGATGCTGTTCCAGAAAATTATGTGATCACCACTATGGAGTTAGGCCGCCCTACAGGGGCTTAGATAATTGAGTGTGACAACTCCTATCAGGCACTCAAGGACAGGTTGCTCCAAACCGAAGGAAAGTACAAACAATTGAAGAGGGAGCATAGGACATTGGTTGGTTACGTGCAGCACTTAGCCCGTCCGTGTGGGCAGGAGAATCCAACAATTGACCTTCCAACAGAATTCCTGAGAGAATCAGTTAGTGGCCTAAAGGACTTGAGGAAGATGGCTCAGGAGGCAGATAAGTGGATTGGCAATGTTCACACTGAAACAGAGAAATTCATGGTTGATCTCGCTCATTCTTACTAGCAAGCCTCTAGCATTTTGGCACGCATGGACACTGTTGATCAGGCCTAGAGCGAGACTCATATCTATCAGACTAAGACTATTCTTCATTTGGAGGCTTTGATGCACATACCCTTGCAGACTTTGGTGGAGGGAGGTGTAATACAGGAGGGTGACCGATATGACTTCACCAGTTGGTATTCTTCAATGGTCACAAGCCAAGGTTTCTTCGATGCGGCATAGGAAAATTCAGCTAGAGTTAGAAAGGCTATGGGTAATATCCTGAAGGGAGTCCTGAACACACTCAAGTCTATATTTGCTAAAAGACTAACTTCAGAGGAGATGACTGTTGATGGCCTAAAGAGCAAATTGGGGCCTTTCTTTTTGGAAGTAGGGTCATTTGTTCAGGATGATTTTGAAAACATTTCAACCTTCTCCAACATTGTTCAGAGCACTCAAGATGCCTTAGTCGTTTGGAGAAAATCTTGTACTCGGCATGGGCAAAAAGTCACGATGCTCGAATTTCAGCTCAACCATATTCCACCTATTTCAGTTCAGGAGGTTGAGGCGGTGTTAGCCAGATTCGTCGAGTTCGTGGTCAAAGAGGAGAATGGAAACGCCTTGTTGGATGATGACCTTCTAGAAGATGATGGTGGACATTAATTGCTCATTATGACTTCGGGAGAGAGTGGAGAATATTTTGCTCATTTATTACCCCACTCCTCTTTGTGGCGGTTTTTAGGGAAGAATCTTGATCAAGGCATATGTGGCTCAATCTGAGCCCTTCATTGTAATTCAATCTGAGCCGTCCATTGGATTTGGCCATCTATAAAAGGGGCATCCCCCCTCATTTGTACATTATTAGAGGATTAGATTATTAGACATAGAGAGACAGCTAGGAGATAGAGCATAGATTGATAGCATAGAATAGATTGAAGAGGAAGGAAAATTTTCAAATTGAATGCTTTGTAAGAGATTGTTGTGAACACTCCTATAATAAAAAGAGTTATCATTGCTTGTGGTTTCATCGTTTGTAGTGGGTAGCTAGCAAGATTTCTTCGTCCTTCCAATTCACTTAGAATCTTAAAGTAGAGCTTAGAGTAAAATAGATTTTATTTCATGCAAGTAGATGGTAGTTGTGGAATGTGGTGTTTAATTTGAGCAAGCTTCGCTTATCCATACCACTAGCGGGCTCACTAATGGTGGGTTCACCTTGCGTGGTTAACTGGAATATTGTGGACCTAACTTCGATTACGGTTTGTATGTTGGTATGCGTCGTTGTGATGGTATCTTTATGTTGAATCGTGATTTGAATATCTCGAGTTACTCCTTTGAAAATTGCACTGGTTCTATGGAAGTTGTCCAAGGCGAGGCGAAGCAAAGTTTGGTTGAAGTTTGCAAGAGTTGATCTCCACGTCTTGCATTTAGAATAGATCATAGCATTTTCTAATCCCTACAGCCATTCAATTCAATACTTTCCGGTTAGTTTAGGAAACTTGAACTCACTGAGAAATCTTCCGAATCTTTAAAAACCCCTTTCTCTGGAGTGAACAATTATGTAAGTCCCCCTTGAGATACCAACAAATCACATCGAGCCAACTAAGACTACGTCCACTACATAAAGGAACCTTGGAGTTGAATGCATGATCTTTCTCACAATCCTAGCATGCAAGAGATTTTGTTCAAGAGAGGATAGCGTAGCCGTTGGGAAACTTTATTCTGTGTTGGTGCAGTCATAAAACACCCGTCAACAAGTTGGAAAAGAGAAATTCATTATGTGCATTTTTTATCAGACCCCAACTTGTCAAGATTGAACTTGTTCGTCTATTCTACCCTAGGACAAAAACCCTTCGGCAAAGATTTGTTTCAAGGACGGAAAACCTCCTAGCTAATTTGTGAGTGAATTCATCCAAAATTCATAGGTGTGCTAAATGTTAGAAGACTTGCAAAGATTTGTCTGAACAAATGATAAAACAATTCCAGATTTCTGCTCGTAATTCAAATTGAGGAGAGGTTGAAAATTTCACCAAAAAATTATTTGCCTACAAATGTTATTAGTGAAATATCAGTGAAGAAATTGTAAGCTGGTTGTATTTTATTTTTCCTCGTGCTAGGCATTCCCTTCATTCCTATCCGTACATATATCACAAGAGGCAATTGAGGAAGGACGCACATCTGATAACAGTGTTTCCAACCTAACTTAGGGAGGCCATACACATTGACAGGGGTGGCATTTGGAGTCAAGGAATAGGCTGTAGCTTTTATGAGAGTTTTGAGGGTCTTGGAAGACCATTAATCCCAGCCGCAGCCATATCTACCACTTTTTGATTAGCTGCAGCCATATTGAGGAAGATACTAGTGCCGAACAATTTGTCTGGGCTGTCTATGACATGTATTTAGTGTTATCAGCCTAAAACAGCATTCTCTATGAGATTTCAATAGAATTTGCAGCTTCATCATCATAAGGTTAGGGTTTCATCAATTCTTATGCTCTATTTTGAGTGCATATAAATTTCTAAAGATCTAATATTATTTCCAGCTCCAGAATTAAAGATTAGTGTAGTTTTCAGTTAGTATGATCCATTCATGTGAAGATCGCAGCTGTATAATTTATGTTTGGGTAAATGTGAAATCAATTTCTTGCATTGCTAGTCAGTTGGCATTTCATCAAACATTTGTCAAAAAATATAAATAATTAGTTAGGGATATTTCAAATGTGGTCAATATCTGCAATTCTAAAGGCCCCGTTGATGAGATTCTTGAATGCACCCATTGTTTATGAAAGATGATAGGAGATAGAGACTGATGCATGTAGCCTTTCTGTGCACCTACCTTGTAGATGAGCCACCTGCTTTTCTTGAACAAAAACACCCAAAAGGAGGAGGGTTCCTTCAGATTCCAACTCTTTTCTGAATTTAGTGTTACTAGCAAGGCTGTTGAGATGTTGGTAGAATTCTAGATTTGTGAAAGCTTGATTCTTCAGATCTTATAATTTTAGGATTCTTTTTTTGCAGCTTTGTCAAATTCTACATTCATATGCTACTTTTCCAGGATATTGGGAAAGGTGTCTAGAAAATAAGTGTTCAACATAATGTAAATTTTATGGGAAGATAGATCAAGACATCTTGAATCTTTTTGAATTCTACCCTTAAAAGTTCCTCATCTAGCCTGAAAAGTTCCGAGAAAATAAATCTACTACTTCTCACTGTTTTTCTTTTGGGTCACCAGAGGTATTCAGCCTATACCTGGTACTTTTGCTTGACCTAGCAATGTGTACAAAAACATGAATTCTCAGATCAGTTTCAAATTTAATTATCAATGATATCTGATGTTGTGGATCATTTTTCTCCTCTGCAGCATTTTCTGATTCCTTTTCAATATTGCTTGATTCACAAATTATGAAATTGGAAGGAAGGTCTATTTTCCTTGTAAATAGTAAAAGTTACAAGAACATATTTTCTCTAAAGGGCTGCATTTGCATTTCCTATGCTTTGTTTTCTTCTACTTTATATGTACTCCTGGACTTCTAAATGGTTATTTTTTCTTGCCATTTTATTTCATTTCTGAAAGCAGTTAAGCTCACTGAAATCACTTTTTTTGAAAACTATGAGTTTTATGCCCTAATTTTTATGGCTTCTTCATCTTCACATGTCTTTCATGGAAGAGCTCACTATAACCAAAAAGCATATTACTCCACTTTAAGTATTGAATGCTCATTCATCTAAAATTTCTTATGTGGACACCTTGAGTTTCCATTTCAGTGTACCGATCTGTTTTCATCTATGAATCTAATTACGGGTGTTAATATTCCCTCTTATCCACCTCAAGTATCACCTCTTCCAAGGGGCAACATTGTATCAAGCATTTTTGGATGCTTACTCCACTTTTTACCCCTTCCTTGAGGTCTTTTGTAGACATTCAAACTAAGTTACCGGGTACTGCACTTTAGCCCCCCATACCCTGCGAATTCTGGTCCTGGTCCTGGTCCTTTACGGGTCCTTCCCCGGGTCCAGCCAGGGTCCTGCCCAGGCCCACAGAGGACCCAGGGGGGCCTGGGCAGGACCCTGGCTGGACCCAAGCCATACCCAGGAAGGACCCACACAGGAGGAGCCAAATAAAGTGCAAAATACATTAAATAAACACAATTTTAAATCTAATAAAGTGCAAATAAAATGTCATTTGTGATCTTCCAAATTTGTTTTATATGTTGTACAAATTGTTATGAGCAGATGAGGATCTTGTTGGAGAGCCATGTAGACCACAGGGAGAGTTTGAGCTCTTAACTTGATCATTCAGACAGTTAAGTCCTTAAAATGTAATTTTAGTTATGAAGATAGTGGCTGAGGAAACCATTTGACCTCACTCTTGCTAAGGTTTTTCCCATATGTGGGCTTCTCCAGTTTAAATTTGTGTTCTTCATACTCTGTGGCTTGTTTGATGCTCTATTTGTTCATATTTACAGTTCTCTCTTCTCTGAAATTCAGTAATGCTAATGATGCTAATGAACTACAGTACAGAAAATAGGTCCTCGCTTTTTCAGATAGGTCGGGTTCATCGTCTGTTAGTCTGTATTTTTGTCATAGATGTGTTTGTGATGATCCAGAGCATTGCAGAGATGTCTTGAAACAGAAGTGCAGTTGCCAGAAGGAAGTAGAAACCAAGTTTAATGAAATCATCAGATCCCATAGGCTGCAAAAATGAAGATTGAATTCATCTCTACCAGAACAATTCATCATGACCATGGCATTTTCAAAATCAACTCTTGCCAAAAAACAGTGAATTCGTCACTATGTAGACATAAAATGTGGAAGGTGAAGGATTTTGTGAAAAATTTCAACTTTTACCATTCATGTGAAGAAATTAGCCACAAGTAAATACAAGTTTCAGTTTATTTTGAGGCTTGAAGGTTTCGTAGTTTTTACATACTGCAAGCAGATGTTAAAGTTAAAAAGAGAAGTGAAAAACTATGACCTTAACTACTACTATTACCAGAGGTGCTTTGTTGTCTGTCTGATTGTAATTTGAATTTTCAATGTGTAATGACATTTTAAGACTTGAGTATTTACATTTTTGCAAATTATGAATATGATTATATGAGGTATTTAAATATTCTATTTATTGGCAACTATGTTTAATAGTTTATCATTTATGTCTAATGAATATCATTGTTCTTATAATTAAATTTATAATTTTGAAATGTTTAACTTTATGTTTATAAATTATATATCCGTACCCGTGCCCGTATCTGAACCTGTACCCGAACCAGTAACTTAACATTCAAAGCAGAGCAGATTACTGTTTATGAGAATTTCTTCGTGCAAGGCTTCCTTCAACACTTATTTACAGATCTTGCATATCAACAATTACCATTGTAACATGAACTGAGATATATCATTGAGCTTTTTTATTTCTTTTATATTGTCAAAATCCAACTAAAAGCGCAAGTGATCATAACTCAGAAAATACTCTAGCAACAGGTATTTTAGTATTTTTTATTATACTCAAACATATACAATCAAATTGAAATTTAACAGTCTGATACAGTTTATTGGACACACTCAACATGCAAATATACACACCTTTGATGAACCTGGTAACACTCTGAGAATCAAGCTACTGCTTGAGGGTTTCTGTCCCCAAGAAAATCTAGCTACCACGTCTGAAGGATTCCATCTACAACGCTGAAAAGCTGCTGCAAACAGCTTCACAGTCCTGAAAATGCAGTTGATTTTGGTTTTAATGTTTTGAAAAGTATCTTCTGTTTTTTCCTCAATGATTATTATAACCTGTGTGATCCCTGCATTCCCCAATCATAGCAGTTTGAGCACTTTACTGAGCAGTTCTCCCCAATCGATGATAGATTTTAAACAGTCAACTGTCAAAGCCACTCCTAAATCAAAATGCAGAAACCAAACAGTTAACTGACCACTGTATTCCAGTCCACATCAGTCCAAACTAACTGACCACTAGCCCATCTTATTTCAGTCCTAACCATCTGACAGAAACTACAAACACACCCATCTATGCTACTTGTACGCTGAGTCTGACAGAACACTCTGTCAAAAGGGGGGCATTACAAATTTGTTATCAAACCCAATTTTTGTGTTGGGAAGAATGGTAAGAAAATATTCCTCAGTAATCAATTATTAATCATATAGAAAGACAATTGTGTGGATAGTTGGTAGTTAATGTCACCGTGACTTATGTAAAGTCCTTTTAGATTTTTCTTAATTTTCCTTAAATATAATAAAATCCAGAAATCTGCTCAGATTGATATCAGATATCTGTTCTTATAGAATTGTTGATTTTCTTGAAGTCTGCAGCAATTTAATGCAACTGGATGCCTTTGATAATTTTCAACCACCAACTTAGCAAGGAAAAGAAAAGGGTTTTCGGCCTTTAATTTTCAGGCCTAGAGGGGACTGAAAGACAAAGTCTACACTCCACAAAGATAAAACCAGATATATAAAATTGTATTTGATATTCTTCCTTAATTCTCCTTGCATGTCTTTTATTAACAACCAAATGTAATTAATATTAGATATTCCTTAAACAGGTGCTGCCCTTTGAATAATCACACGAACCTACTAGGAAACTGTTTTCTTTTATGAAATGTAATTGATTGGTTTATGTTTTCCTTCATAGACAAGGTGTCATTGGCATGTAGAGAGTGATTTGCAGGGAGTAAATAGGCCGTTCCTGATATAAAATTTAGGAGGGGCATTAAAAGTTAGCAAACAGTTCTTGCCATACATTCATGTATTGATACAAATTGTCAATATTGGTATTCATTCAATTGACATACTAATTTTCATAGAAGATATTTAAGATCAATAAAAGTCCATATTGTCTGTATAATGATTTACAACTTTACATCATTACAAGAGTGGATCTCATCATTTCCTCCCTTAAATGCTATTCATCCATCTTCTTCAACTCCAACTGAGTGTAGTATTGGCCTAAGTGAACAAGTATTGTTGGTAATACAATGATTCATATTGAACTAATGATTAAACAAGCCACCCTCTTCATAAGTATGTAGGGATGGTATGGTCTTAGTTGCTTCCAGTGTCTGTAAATAATGTGCTTCACATCTATTGATTGAAGTAATACAACAATACAGCATGCTTGTTGTTTCAATGTCTCCAATAAATAATCAAACTTAATGCAACAGAAACGTGGAAATGAATTTTACTGAGTTAAAATAACTTCTGAAAAAAAATGACCTTAAATTCAAGATTCATTTCTACGATGATCTTGTTTTAACACCACATATCACAAATATTTTAAGGGCCACACGTCAGAAGCATACATTTTACAACATGAATCTGCATTTACAAATTATTTGTTTGCAGTTAAGACTGCTCGTACCAAACAACTTCCATTCTGGCAGAGGCTGACCCTTAGGGATTTCACATTCTTCTCGAACATGATCATTCTAAGAATTTGAAAAAGGAAAAAAAAACTTTAATCAAATTTTATTGTCAAGTTTGACTTCTTTTCTGGTTTTTGACAAGAGACTAAACATTTACTATCAATTACCTTGGTAATATTGTTTGAAACCCATCTTGCAGCCTTTAAATTAATGGTTTTGAGAACTAATTACTTCTACATCAATAAATATCCTTTATAGTTTATAGTTTGCAACAATTCACCGTTACCGTACAATAACTTGATCAATAGTCTTTTCCCCATTTTCCCAAATTAAAGTTATTCTTGAAAGCTATGTTTACAAGAATGAGTAAGAAACATAGCTAGAACTATAATTAATTAAGTTCTAGTAAGAATTCATCTTGAAATTCTTATTTATGCACATAATCTATTGCTAAAACATAACAACATGACAAGCAGATGGCAAAGCTTAAAAATAAACATCCACGCAAACATGTCATGTATTCTATGGTTTATGCATGTTATGAGTTTCAGACTGCAACTCCACCAGCTATTATTCGTTATGCCATAATCAAGTCATTCTCTTAAACAAGGAAAAAATATGTTCTAAAACAAAAACATAAACGCATAGGGAATGCACCGAAGAATGAAACATGTCCAACAGTCATCATTTGTTATGCCACAATCAAGTCTTACCCATAAACAAGATAAAAATGGAAAAGAAAACACACAAAATAGTACGGAACAAGAATCTTCAATCTCCTTGCTGAAAAGCCTCGACATCACAGTCAGAAATACCAATGAGGGAAATGGATAGGTTGCCCAAAATTTTGGTCTGGCATTGTAGTTAAAAACCTATGTTCCACGTGAATGCATTCCCACCCATTAGTCCCTCATCCCCAGTCCTATTCTCCTACTCAAATATTGTAGCTAGGATTTAGGAGGTAGTTCCACGCATCGCTTCTTGGTATTCCCATGTTTCCTCATCCTCTTCAATAGAAAACTCGGTGGAGCATGGTCAAAAATCCATAACTACAAGTATGCAATTATGAGTTTCATTCAACAAACACTATCGAAAAACACAAGGGCAAAACTCGCCTCGCTCCACATCCCACACCCATCTCCACAGAACAAAAATAAAAGTATAAAACGAAGCATTTCAATGACACACCTGCCCATCAACCCTAACTGAACCAGACAAACGGCCAAAATCCTCAGTCATTCACTGGTACAAATTCCAATTCACTCGCTAGTACCATACAACTTTACCTAGCCAATCAGTTATAGCCTTCCACAAGCCCGCAATCAATTGTACAGATCTCTTAATATGCACGTTTTGATCTAAAACATGAAGCTTATAATAACTAGTTTAGTAGAATTTTGAGCTCTAATTTAGTAAACCTATAAACCATAGAAATTTTAGTAGACAATCAAGAAACATGGCATATGAGAAATTGAATTTATCAATGTACCGAAATATTTTATATATGAATTGAGCTTCTCAAAGCAATCGTCATGGAAAAAAAGAAAAAAGAATCGATAGGTATACTTACTACCCAGGAAGCAGAGCAGGAGCAGCAGAAGGTACACGGTTCAACAGCACCTTGACCACCTCATCAGCCATAAGGCTCCCATACACAAATACATTGTGTAACTGCATGGAGGTTGCTGCAGCCATTACAATGCTCCTGTGTCTTCAACAACTTACAACTTATGGAACAATAGGTTATTTGCAGACGCTCCCCTGTTAATCGCCACCAGAATTTGAGGAGCTAGACGTTTTAGGCCCACAATGAAAACCACAACCAATTATGTTTACCCACGAGCTCAATTAAGCCTCAAAGAGGTGTGTTGCACGTGCTAATGTTTTCTAGTCGTTACCCAACCGCCATAAATTGTGTTACTTCCAAAAGCATTGAGGCAAAATTTAAACGAGTGCCTCTAGTATTTGCTAGATGAAGCTGAAATGGTGATTTAAAGGAAGGAATGGATAATAGTTCAAAGGTTACAAGATTCTTGCACGTTAAACATATAACAATTTTATGGGGTGAGCTAAGATTATAGTTGTTATGGTTAATTTTAATTTAAGTTTGAATGTAAAACATAGTGTGATATCGAGTTTGTTCTTTAAAATAAATATTTGTTAAATATTAATGAATAATTGATTTGTTAGTAAAAAGTTTTTTAGATTAATTAATTGGTTTTAATTTGATAATCATATCATTAATATTATAGTTGAAGTTGAGTTTGTCAAAATGAAGATTATAATAATTTCAATCTTTTTATTGATATAATGTATTATGTCAATTTATTTGTTAATTAAATTTTATGTATATGATATTATTATACCGATTATAATATAATATAAATACAATATTGAGAATCAAAGATCCAAATTGTTCCTATAAATGATGCAAGTGTCATCACAAAAACTAGTTAGAGATAAACTAGAGCAAAAATTAAACTATGAAAGTACTTGTATAAAATAACTTAATATTAGTACATAATTCAAAACCTATTTGAAAATAAATTGTGAAATTTCTAAATGATGTTGTATATTGAGAATGTAATATATTATGATTATGATTATAACGAGCAAATTTTTGTTGTTAAATTCATTTGGGAGAGAGCAAGGTTTCCACTTAGTGGAATATCCAAGTTGTCATATTGAGTTGCATTCATAAATAATAGTTGTATTTGGAAGTTGGTATCAAGAAGCACGAGGAAATGTTGAGAAACATTGTAAGCTTAGTCTTTTGAAATACCATAGATATGAATTTAAACTTCAATAAATTTATCTATAAGATTTCAATTACATGACATTACCCACACTATCTTAGAATTAGATTCACGAAATCTGAATGAGTAAAACTAGATGGTGATTTTATTAGACTAATGAAGATCACAAATATTTGATATAATATTTGAAATATTATATCAATTCTAAGTTTAAAAATAATTTAATATTTAAAAATATAAATTTATTAATTTTATAAAATTAAAAAATATATAATTATTAATAAAATAAATAAATTCTAATTAAAAATTAATATATTGTATATTTAAAAAATATAAAATATAAAAACTAAATTAAAAACAAATGCAACCTACAAAACAACTCTTTAAATAAAAATAAGTAAACAACATAAATAAAATAAAAATAATTCTAACATATATCCAAAATACATCATATTTTAATTTAATATTTTTTAAATTTATTACTATATGAATAATTAATTATTGATTGAAAAGTGGTTTATTTTTCTTTACACCATACTAGAAGTGGATGAAGAGACTTTCTAGTGATGATTTAAATTCATCTCAAAAACCTATAATTGATAATTAATCAAAAGAATTAAGAATCCATACTGCAATAATTATTTTATGTTTTAAAGTATGCTCCTAAAGAGGCAAAAGTGAATGTGAAAGTTAAAAAGAATTATAGAGAAGACACTATTTTTCCTATAAATCGGAATATTATATATTTTCTTCAAATATGACTTTGTTATCATTTTGTAATGTTGGATGTTAGGTTCAATAATCTTAAAAATTTATATCACGTGGTGGATGTCATGCATCATAACAAACAAACAAGTGAGTAAAAGTTTCTAATTATGTCAAACTTTTATAAAAGAAATGATCGACACAATTATAATTTTTCAACTTCTTAAAAGTGGCATTTATATTTTGAATTTAAAAATGTTATAAACCAATAAAAAAATAGAACTCTTCATATAGTCTACTTTTACATGATTGTGATGATCAAATAAGGTCTACATGTACACTTTTACAATACCATCGCTAATTATGTCATGTAATGCATTAATTCTACCTCTTGAACCTCAACTCACATCTAAATAATATAACCTAATTTTGACATCATTCATGAAATTGGTTAGTGATCATTCTTTCCTATTCTAAATACAATTATGTTATTTATCCATGAGCTTAATGATGATCCTATAGATTATGATAACGATAATCACATACTTGGTGAGGTTTTACCTTGTTCAATAGACCTTGTATTATGAATATAGATGATGTTGTTCTACCTCCTTTACATTTCCATGGCATTATTAAACCTCATTATGATATTTCTTCCACATACCACATTGATACCCATACATCCAGAGAGGCATGATTTTTAGATGACATGCCTCTTTTCATACATCATGTTGTTGTAAATATGATGAGCAATATTTAGCATCTCGTGTATTTCCTTTACTCATACATGTCTCATGATAATGCCATACCTTATTATATGTTTTTCTCTCTTTATGTGAATGATTGTGATGTTGCTATAAATATATTTTAATTCATTACATGATGACAAGTTACCGAAGAATTTTTACATGATGATTATGATAAATCTAAATATAATCACTTGTAGGTCTACTTTTACATGATTATGATGATTATATAAGGTAGTTACAAGTGCACTTTGATAATACCACCACTCATTATGCTATCTAATGCATTACTTCTAACTCTTAAACCTCAACTCACATCTAAATATGCTCTTGATTTTGACATCATTCAACAATTGTAAAATACATAAGCCAAAATTTTACAATGGGATTCAAAGTGCCCATTGCCTTTTTATAGCTCGATATTTCCCTTCCTTTATGGGATTGATTAGTGATTATTCTTTCCTATGACATAATTACATCATTTACATATATCCTCATACAATAGATATAGATGAGAATTAGAGTTCCATTGAGAATTAGAGTTCCTCTCTCAATCAATCTAGATAGATATTTTAGATAGAATGGGCCTTTTGGGTATCTTCTTTGTTTTCTAATAAAGGTATTTTCCCCTTTGGGTCAAAGCACAAGTAAAGCATTGATGGGAGCATACTAAAACATGCTAACTCAAGGTTATCTAATCAACTTTTTGTACATGGGAACAACACCTAGAGCAACAAGCTTGAGATGAGGTTTTAGTGTGGTATATACATTTTATTAGAAGTCTCTCTCAAGTAGAGTGATGCCTAATTATTTTATTTGGGTGGATAAAGTAGAATAATAAATCCTATCCTAACTTGTCAAAAATGACACTTCTTTTCCTTATTATAGGCCACTTTTCTTTCAATAGGGTTTCATTTCCTTTTTACAAGAGTGAGAGTTAATATAACTTCTTAGTTAGACCCCAAATCATAATCCATATCCAAGTGGTGCTCATTCTTTATATTGCATGAATGGAATAATCACTAAAAAAGGTAAAGATGTGCTCTACCATCTATAGACACATACATTTTGTCACCCTAAATATAATAATCAATCTATTGTTTTCTTTTCACTGATTCCCTTGTCGACTAATTAGTTGTAATCTTGTTGACTTATTTAAATTTTAGTGTTCTTTTCTTAATCCATCAAGTTGATTAGTTAATTATGGTATGTGAGTTAATTAATCTCATTTAAATCCCCTAACATCACCCTACAATTAACTAATTATTCATTATTAACTAATTAATTAGCTCCTAATTAGTCCATGTGTATATATCTAATCAAAATAAATAATGAATTTTAGTTATTCTTATTGATATTCCACTACATTTAATATAACTCTATCAAGTTTACTCTTGGGCTAGAGATGTTGGCAGAAATGGATGAGCAAGTTAAGATTGTTAAGAAAAGGTTGGTTGAAGCTAACGACCGACAAAAAAGCCATGTTGATGCCAATAGAGTGCCCTAAAATTTTGGCGTAGGTGACAAAGTGTTGTCGAGGGTAAAACCTCACAAGAGCTCCATTAAATTTGGAAAGTCTTCCAAGTTAGCCCAGCGTTACGTAGGAACTTTTGAGATTCTAGAGGAAGTTAGTCTGATAGCTTATCGAATTGCATTACCACCAACTCTTGTCAGAATGCATAATGTCTTCTATGTGTCCTACCTTGAGAAGTATATACCAGGTGATAATCATGTGATTGATTCAACAACTTTATAGGTACATGACCCTAGAGTGGTAACTCTTGAGCCCATCAAGGTGCTCAGAACACATAAGCTTTGCTTGCATAACAAGGAGGTTTTGTAGTGCAAAGTCCAATGGGACCAATATGTGGAAGATTCAGCCACTTGGGAGGACAATGATGAGATTCAACAAAATTTTCCTCATGTCTTAGATGCTTTTGAGAATGCTTCAAAAACAATATGTTGTTTGTTTTTTTTGTTTTATGTTGCTACATAAAATCATTGGGGATGATGATTCACAAGGGGGGGAGTACATGTTACACCCCAATTGTGTAATTACTATTTACTATTACTATGTAGGGTAAATATGAATGTAATGTGAATTCTGGAGATGAATAAATTATGCTTACACTTTGTTATTGATGCATTATGTGTGAATGTTATCTTATTTAGTGTTATGCAAATGTGTGAAATGGATGGTTATTGAATTGTTATTCTAACTTTGGAGATGTATTATATGTAATTCACATTTTTTTGAATAGTTGACTACCTCGAGCACATGTTAGTGGATGCAGGTATATGTTCAATTCCTCCAGGCAGAGGGGAAGTATCACTCAGGAGAAGATCTTGGTTGGGTAACCAGTAACATAACCTAATTGAGCTTACACACACTATAGTAGAATAATTGATTCAAGTTATTATGTAGGAAGTTGGTAAGCCATCCTTAGTTGATATGTCTACATTAGTAAGAGTCTTGTTACTATTGATTACGTTATTGGGTGATGATTATCTGTTTGAGCTTATGAGTTCTTTCTTGTATTACTGCATTTATATTAATGAGCAGGACGTATGTGGAATATGTAAATGTACACACATACACGTCGATGGTAGATCATATGCATGAACACACACATGAGTATACATAGGTTCACGTACCTATGCACACTTATGGACGAGTTGCTTATATGTATGGAACTATCAATTGGATCAAATGACATGTATATGTATATGTATAAATATATCACATGTAGGTGCTTATCAATGCAATAGTATTTGGGTATGGCTATTGTGTGAATCGAATGTGTATAGTATATACATATGTACATATGTATATATGTATCGCTACACGTGTATGATGGAAAACAGACATGCCCATACAAATATATTGATATATGTATACATATGTATACATGTACATATATATACATAGATATACATATATATGTATATACGTTGATATACATATATATGCATATGTGATTATAGATATATATAATAATATTTATTGCTTGGAAATTGACTATCATTAACAATGATAGAGGTCAATTATTTAACTTAATTGAAGGTCGAGTATATATTACATATGACTGTACCTTAAGAATTCGAAAGTATTCTGCAAAATAACTTACAACCATGAAGTCGATATGTGAAGGAGAATTAGTCGACACCTTATGTGGAAACATTGTGGACTTAGTAAACTCTTTGACACCTTGTCATTTGGTAAATACCTACAATGGAAAAATGCATGAGAGGTTATGTATAGCAAGTCGATGACTTGGTCAAATTGATAAATGAAGTGAGTCGACTCATGTAAGACTAAGTCCATATGAATTATGTGTTGCATATTAGTTATTGACTGATTCAACAAGTGATGAATTTTGCCAGACCTATAGCAGGTCTTTGTTGCTTTGGCGCCACCTTATGAATCCTACTTGTTGTAGATGTTCATTGTGAAGGCAATTCGAATTACACCTTTATCATCATGTGTTGATTTGAAATGGTCTTTCACTATTGTCATCAAAAGAGGTTGACCTGTAGCACTATTTTGTTGAGCATGTTCTTCTTATTGCACCACCTTTTAGCTAAGTTGAGTGAGTAGCTATGCATGGTGATTGTTGTCAATACTCATGCCTAATTTGTAGGGTGATAAGCCTCTTTGATGTTGTATAAATAGTAGAGCAAACTCACTTATTTGGGACGCATCCCATATGCATTGTGCTTAGTATTTTATACATTCTTCTCTACAATTCTTATATGCAATATTATATTCTATTTGAGAGAGAGAGAGAGAGTTGTGAGTATTTGTGAGAGTATTAGCATATTGAGTGAAGTACATTATCAACTTGAGAGAAGGGGGGTTATTGTGGCATAGCTAAAGGTGTTAAGCATAAGCTAGTTGTTGTAACAAGAAAACTGATTTTCAATCATCTGGTTGGATAAAGTGAAAACAAGCATGAGAATATTTCTTCTTTATTGTTTAAGCTTTTGAAAGATTGTTTTCCATGATTGCTTTGAATTATCTATTATGAGTACTTGCAATTAGGGAAAATAGTATTGCTTGAAAAGGAATTAGAAACTATTATATTGTTTTATGATGTGCTTGTATGTACTCCATAATAGGAGGTTTGTGTTTATCATAAGTATTACATACTAGATATGATTAAACATGAGTAGCATAAGTGTTACTCATATCTAGGTTATTGATTTAGCTAGGATAGCTAGTAACTACTCCTAGGATTGTTTATCCATCATGGGAGGGAGCTTGTACATTTACTTTGTTGAGTAGAATTATTCCAAATTTGTAGAAATGGTGATAGGCTATCTTTGGGGTCATAGATTATCCATTGAAGAAAATACCTATGCGTAGTTTATGATGGCCTTAAGTCAAATCGGCCCTGAGTAGTGTATGTGATAGAATGAGCTTCATTCGAAGTACTGAATGAGAACACTTTAGCCAAAGTAGTGTGATTGCCTCTAGCTCCATTGTCAGTTCACCGTGATCCAGTATTACATGCTAGTCCTAAATTGTGGGTTTACAAGTTCTAGTTATGTAGGACACATCACTATGCTCAATTGGTTGTCGTTATCTAGTTACTCTACCAATCTCTTCATCAAAGGGAAGGGATATCTATTGAATGATAGATGTGTAGGGGACCGCATATGAGTTTGTGGTTGGCAAAAAAGCACTTGAGTGACGCTTCTCCTCCATAGTAGGTGACAAAAGACCAAGATTTGAAAGGAGGGACTTGGACCATCTATAACTATTTGTTTCAAAGCTTGATCGAGCTATGTATGTAACTGGTACATTTTTGTATTATTGTAACTTGTAAATTATTGAAATTGAAAGGAATCCTTATTGTATATTGTTATGGCATCTTTGTTTATATATTCTCAATAAAGAAAAGAATTTTTTTATTGCAATGGCTTGTTACATAGTTTATTTACTCACACAGTGAAAACTTAGGAAATTTTTACTTCAGTGAAGGGTTGGCATGTTACACTTTTCACTGCCTTCACATGAGTCTCTTTAGGTGTTGCCCGAAATTCAACAAACATTCCAACTATGTGTATAATATCTGGTGTGGATGCTATCACATACAACAAACTAGTAATCATAGACTAATACAATGTTTGATCTGTCAGAGTAGAGTCATCATCTTTTCTCAACTTACACCTGGTAACCATCTAAGTGTTCGAATAGGTTTGCAATCTTCCATTCCAAACTCACTTAACATCTCCTTTATATACTTGTTTTGTAAGATAAAAATCCCTTTATCTAATTGAACAATTTGTAATCCCAAGAAGAAAGCGAATTCTCCTAAAATAGACATCTCAAACTCATTTTGTATAGCCTTCTAATATTTTTTGCACATTTTATCATTGCTTCCACCAAAAATAATGTCATCAACATAGACCACAACTATAAACATTTGTTCTCCTTCTATTTTTACATATAAATTGTTGTCCACACCATATTTACATGGAGAAACCCTTTCAAAAAGAAATCCACATGAGAAAAGAGGGCAAGTATATTATTTATCTTCACAAGATAGATACACCACAATACACTTCCTTCTTGATCTCCTACAACCCAAATGCTTTCATATACTTGAAAATAACATAAGATGATACTGCCATCTCAAGTCTCCAATTTATAAAACTTGTGGGAAGCAAAACCACAATAGTAAACCGAAACAAGACGTACCAAAACCACTTGAAAAAACCCATGCCACATCCTTGGAAAACAAAGAGCCATGATAATAAATTAAATAATATGAACAAGGCTTCAACGTGGGTGCCTAACCCATAGCCCCTTCAACTTATGACATTTAAGATGCTTTGATGACTGTTAAGCTTCCAAAAGGAGAACCAAAGGATGCCTGTTTCCCTCCAAACTTGGGCACCCCACTCAATACTCTTCATATTCCCAATTTGGATGCTTAGGAGAGATATTTTTTCCTATACTGACACGTAACCTCCACCAATATTAAATTTCCTCTTGAAAATATAATTACTTGATATGCTAATATTAAATACATTTCTCTCATGTCCCCTAGGACACTTTCTAAGAAACTTAGAGACATAAAAATGACTTAGGTTTGCAAGGTAAATGTCACCTAGCCCAAAATTCCCCCACTTGTACATTATAATTATATCCAAGAGATACAAATAATAAATCACTATCATTTGACCATGTTAGGCCTTAAATCCATGATCTTTCCCTTTGTAAGCCTAAACCAAACCTAGGAGACCCATCCTCACCCATCATTTCACCTAAAACATTAATAATTTATAGATCATATCAATCCAAAAACCCTCACTTTTCCCTCATCTCATCACTTTCATCTATTTTCATAACCTAAGCATCACTATCTTCATCCTTAGACCTTGGACCAATCAACAACCATCCAATCTTTGTCATCTTTCCAGCATTATCATCTTCTATCATTATTGCTTTCACCATTGATCCTTCTTATCTTCCCATCCAATCCAATCCCTATCCTATCCTATCCTATCCAATTCATCACCTATCATCATCTACATATCGTATCCTTCATATCCATTATTTTTAATCATTGACAAATCTTATCATCCAATCCAATCCTTATCATCTTTTACCTATCTCATCATCCAATCCTAATCCATATCATATTCTAACCAAAATAATCTTGTTACAAGTCTAATCTAGATCCTAATCCTTTTTATCCACTAGCTTGTATATTACTTGAGAACTTGCCTATCTCAAGTAGTATATTGAGAACTAGCCTTATCATTTTGGTTGTCCTAGCTTGGGAACTTGGCTCCCCCAAGTTAATGATCAAAATACCTATTCAAGCCTTGATTAAGTGATTATCCAAGCTTAAGTAATCAAATCATCCTTTATCCAAGCCTTGCTTAGGTGATTATCAAAGCCTAATATAAGCAAGTCATATTTATCAATCTAGGATCTAGATTTACTTGTGATAATTTTCATCTTGTATCATTTCATACCTCCCGATTATCCTTAGTGTGTCCAAGTTTTATCCATTATTATCCCCTTTCCATCCATCATTATCCTTTCAATTCAATCAAAATCTAAATCATATCAAATTTAAGGTCTATACCATCATCATTAATCCTTTTCCCCCTTCATTCCTAGGTCTCTTTCTTGGATTCCTATTACAAGGTCACAAGAAAGAAAACAAATCATGGCCTCCCAAGTGTTCCCATAATCAACCAATGACATGTTCTTTGAGGAAGTGGTCCATTAAGTTCCTATGGGTAATCCATTCCTAACTACATCCTACATCATGCATGATCAAGATTCAATTGACCAATATTCACTCACATCCTTAGAGGACTTTTCTCAAGATACCTAAGTTGTGGACTTAATGCATTGATATATCATGAAGCATCCTGGACAATACATCCTTATACTAGCAAAGAAATGTGCAAAATTATCCCATGATTTTGACATCTCCTAAATCACCCAACAAGCTCCATCTACACCTCCAACTTCTATTCATCATAATGGCACATATTTTCCATCTTCTCATCACTGTGATCCCTCATATCTTCCATATTTTTCTAATCCCACATTACATTTATACATCAAATTCCCATCTCACACCCAAAAAATTTCATCACACATCTCACAACCTTGAGCTTTTACCCCTTCTCCTTGCATCTCAACATCCATTCCATTAAACATAGCAAATTCCCTCCAAACCTCTAATCCAATTTCATCCACCTATCAAAACTTCTAATCCTCCAATCCCATTTCATCCTCTCATCAATACCAACACATGTCATCCTCAAAACCTCCCATTTCTAATTATCAACCACCACCCCTCAATCTCACAAGTTATTTGGCCCAAGACATTCAAAAAATCAAGGACACCCTTAAGGGACTTCAACTAGGACATCAAAATAAATCTTATACCTTCCAAGAACTATGTCCTTATCCTTTAGACAAGTCCATCACAATGATCCCCTCCCCCCAAAACTCTGAGATGCCTAAATTTGATAAATACAATGGAAAGGGAGATCCTAGGGAACACCTTTAATAATTCTACATAGTATGTGAAGATGTTTCTTATATTGACGCCTACCTCTTGAGACTATTCCCTAGAAGCTTGGGTGGAAAAGCCCTTTATTGGTTCACTCATCTCCCTAATGAGACAATCATCACATTTTTTGACCTAAACAAAAAATTGTAACACATTTCCACTACAACATTGAACATGACATCATCATAATTGACCTTTGTAACACAAAACAAAAGAGTGGTTAAAGCTTTGCCTCATTCTTGCAAAGATGGAGACATCTTTCAAGTCACTTGGCTCATATCCAAAATAAAAACTTGTCACAATCTTTGTCTAAAACTTGAATTCTAAAATGGGCTTCCATATCTAAATGCAATGTGCTCACTCCTTTGATGAAATTGTAGAAAAAGGATTTGCCATAAGAAAATAACTTTAGTCAAAGGAATAGTCAATATATATAAAGAAAGTAAAGCAAAAATTAATCTAGTCACAAATCATGTTTTTGGAACAAAAACAAAAACATAGTCAATGATGGTGTGAATGATTCCAAACATGTCTAGAATATTCAAATACCTCCACCATCATCATCTCAAAATAATCTAGCTCCCTAAAACAATGTGGTCATTCTTAAAGGTCAAACAAAAATATATATTGAATGAGTACACTCTTTTGGGTGAACCTATCAAATATGTCATGTCCAAAAGCTAGTCTAAGCCAACATGATCCAACTTCCACATATCAAACCACTTGGTTGAGATGTGCCTAATCCCTCTTGGTATTTGACTATCATACTTGATACATAGTCAGAAAGCCTCCTCTTGCATGAAACTTAAGAACTTGATCCAAGATCTTATCGTCGAGGAGAAATCACCATCAAAGGACAAAAGTATTCTAATGAACTCATGGGTATATATAATAAATTGTTCCCTTAGAATAATGATGGTAAGGCTTATGCATCTTATAGCACAATGCCTTATAACTACAACAAAAATATCTAATATGATTCTGTCATTGGGGTTGCATTGAACAAAGTCCTTTCCATGTATCCACTATACTATCAAAGCGCCTAATTGTGCCACCACTACTTGATGTGGTTGAGTTACTATGCAAGGAGCCTCATCCTCTCCCCAACCTACAAGAAAATATAGCATCATTGACCACTTGGAAAAAACACCAGCAAAAATATCTATCCTTGAGCTACTTAAAAAATACCCCATCTATAAAGAGCTTCTTGAGAAAGCCCTTCCTAAATTCTATGTCCCTAATCTATCATATCTAGGGGCTCCCATCCTTCATCCATATCCAATTTCTAATATATCACACCTACATGTTTTCATTTTCATCTATCATCATGCAATCATATCAAGGTTATTCTCGATCATTGAGCAATCCATACATTATCAATATCATAATAGTAAATAAAATGAAACAAAAGTGCACTCCATTTCCACTCATCAAGGAGTGAAGCAAAGATTCAAGGTGAAGGTATTGTGTTTTGTATTGCTTTATCTTCCATTTTGTTTACCTTCAATATTTTCCTCATCTTCATTAGCATTCCATTTTGAGGTGGCACTACATTAATCTTTAGTGTATTTTTTCCTTACATAAGGAAGTAGGTTTCTCATATTAAGCTATCATGTTTTTTCATGTGTTAATAGTTAGTACGACAATAGTGTGCCCTATTTATGGGTTATCTTGATTTTTCTTATATCACATTTTATTTTTTTACATTAATCAATTAAGCCTTGAGGGGTTCCACATATAAGGGTTTTATTGAAGGAGATTAGATCAAGGTCCCTTGGATAAAATCCCTGTTAGAATTGTGAAACAAGCACAAAACCATGAGCCACAGGATCAAACAACAAACAAAAATGTGGTCCCTTCCACACAAGAGATCTGAAAACAAGAATTGTTATATTCATCAACAAGGAAAAGTTATAGAAGAAGCTTTCAAGAAGATATGAAAGCCGTGATATTTCCTGTGAATAATATCCAAGTGATATTTATAATAAGGGTTGAATGCTTATAAGAGCAAAGCCCTCAATGATAAAGGATTAGATCATGACAAGTGTCAACATTGCATGAGATGAGACATAATGATCTAATATTAACTCAACTAATAAAGCATTCCTAAGTTTAGCTAAAGTGTGTGAGAATAAATTATAATAATAATCAATTAAAAATTAATTAATTATTAGCTAATGTATGATAACTCTAACACCCCCCCTTAAGATGAACTTAGGGAGTAGCTAAAAACCCTAAAAAAGAATGCAAGATGGGTCCCGACAAAAAAGGCCAAGAAGGTACCCATGTACAAACATAAAATCTCTATAATGTGGAGAAATAGAGAAAACCTCATGGGAAAAAATATACTCCAAAAAGAGAAGAAAGCCAAGTGAAGGACTGAAGAAGCCTCCAAACAGGGCAAGGTTGTCCCAAAAGATAGGAACAAAGAGAACACCACATAAGCATGAAGAAGTTGCAAACACTGTTGAAGAATGACCGTTGAAATGTTGAAAGAAGAACCTCCTTCGAAACATATAATGATCAGGATCAAGAAGAAAAAAATTTGTATAAGTGCCTCCAACGACACTACTGGAATTAGATGTTTAACAAAGGCAAACACCTGGAACTCAATGATACAGATGGAAAAGGTACCAAAAGTCTGAAGAACTGATCAAGTCAAAATGGAAGGTTGCCTCTAGAAATAGGAATGCAAGAGTGTCCATATGGTAAGCGTTCCATCTCACCGAAATGCATGGGTAACCAGTCACTGCATCCGCCTAGTACATAAGAACAAAAACTGTATACATAGCTCACTCCAACGAAACCAAGGAAGCAATAACACCAACAGTAGAAACCATGCCATAATGCTAAAAAGGGAGAGGCATGACAGGTACATTGAAAATGAATGCCTGAAAGTAGTGCATGAAGAGGAACCGAGATCATATAAAGGTGCAATCATGAAAGTACAAGCAGATAGAAAGGATGTGAAAACAAAAGTCACATACGCATGAGAAAGGTATGAAGGTAAACAAAGGAAAACATAAACCCCCATGGCACTTTATATCATAGTGCGAGTACAAAAAGGCACAAAGTGATGTGCAAGAATCCCAATACTACACATACAAAGCTGAGGCACTTTATTTTAGTGTGTTTACAAATGATAAATACATGCAAGTAAGCCCATAAAGTCCAAAAAAGACAACAGCTGAAAATAAGGATTTATGGAAAAAAACCAAAAATAAAATATGGAAACCACCTACACCACTACGAAGAGCTCATAAATAGCTTTCCGATGATATCTCGTTTTCCCATTTTTGACATCGTATGCAAAAGTTATGTCGAAAACACTGAAGGCAACTCTCGAAAAGAAGATCTGACTTCGAATGGAAATAACAGGGACCTAAGAAAAAATCTCCAAAAAATACCTAGACCACTAGAAGTACTCTGAATCCTCTTTTTGACGATATCTCGTTTGCTTGATTTCAACATCATGGGAAAAAGTTATGGCCTCCGGAAGAAAATCGCTCCAAAAGAGCAAAAACATAGTCACTACATGAAATTTGACGGTCAAATGGCCGTCGCAACAAAAATTTAAGCTTAAATTTGATGGCCAAATGGCTATCGCCGCACTTCCAATTTGGCTTATTGAAAAAATTGTTTTTTAAAACAATTAAAAAAATTCATTAAAAAAATAATTAAAAAATACAATGAATTTTTTTAATAATAATAATTAAAAATTAAAATTGGGGGGGCACGTGGGCCCACCCCCGCAAGGGGTAGTACAGCAGTACGAGAGACCCTACGTGTTGTGTGGGCAGTGACAGGTACCTTACCCTTTATTTTTTTAAAAACAAAATTAAAAAAACTTTTCTTCAAAACAATTAAAGCTTTAAAAAAGGTTTTTTTACAATTTAAAAAACTCAAATTTTTTTTTTGGAGAAAAAAAAATTTTTTACATTTTTTTTTACCTCGAGAAGCGTGCTAAAGGTCATATAGGTCTAGCTAGCAAAAACTTTTTTGCCTCAAAGGTCAATTGCTCGGATTTTGACGATTTGACAGGCGATCTTAAGGTTTTTGGGCCTTCTGAGCGTAATGGTGATGTTCATTCAGGCTCAAAATGCACCAAAAATATAGCTACCGTCCGGATTTGCAAACAAAGCAACCGCTTCAAAACCTTGTTGATCTAGCGTCTAGAGTCAAAATCAAGCGAAACAAAAGCCAAATTTGACTTTCTCAATAGCTATGGATCCAATGGTGAGGTCCTTTTTACACAAAAATGCTTCAAAAAATTTGCACCTCCAAAATTTGCAAAAAAAAAGCAAAGGGGATTCAGATCTAAAGTCTACAACCCTTGTTGAAGAATAAAAACCTCATAAATAGAGAAGGGATTCATTGAATCCACGCTCTGATACCATGTTAGAATTGTGAAACAAGCACAAAACCATGAGCCACATGATCAAACAACAAACAAAGACACCTTCCACACAAGAGATCTACAAACAAGAATTGCTATATTCATCAACAAGGAAAATTTATAGAAGAAGCTTTCAAGAAGATATGAAAGTCGTGATATTTCCCGTGAATAATATCCAAGTGATATTTACAATAAGGGTTGAATGCTTATAAGAGAAAAACCCTAAATGATAAAGGATCAGATTATGACAAGTGTCAACATCACATGAGATGAGACATAATGATCTAATATTAACTTAACTAATAAAGCATTCCTAAGTTTAGCTAAAGTGTGTGAGAATAAATTAGACTAATAATCAATTAAAGATTAATTAATTATTAGCTAATGTATGATAACTCTAACAATCCCCTTAGGTTTAAATCAAATCGTTGATGGAGTGTCCTTTGCACCTATCAAAATGATGATATTTTTTCACCTTTTAAGGGATCAAATGAAGCCATTTAGAAATACATCATTTTGTATGTATGTATCTCTTACCACTAGATTTACAAACATTATAATGTATATTATATTTTATTTACTATTACATTTCTTATAAAATTTACAATGAATGTAGGTCTATTACAAAAAATAATCTCTATTCAAAACACTAGGATGAATAACATTGTTAAATTTTTTTAAAAAAATGTACTACACTCCACAAGTATGTTTTTGTTTAATGAAAAAGACTAATTTGGTTTTGACAATATGCTAAAGGAAATTTGCTATAAAATAATATAGGTATGAATTTTTTTTAGTACTATTAAAAAATCATTAAGAAGTGAAATATTTAATAAAAAATTATCAAAATATATCCATACACTAGACATTGGAGATAAGGATATGTTTCTAATAAATCATACAAATTTTTTATATGTAGTGAAATTTATGCATTATGGAATAGTATCACTCAATAACAAATAATTGAAAATAAAATTAATTACAAATAAAAATAAAAGTGACAGAAATAATTATAAAAATATATCTTGAATCTACATAGAAAATGTCACAACTTGTTAGTTTACATCATCCTTAAATTAATGACTATTTATTCCCTATAATTGACACATATTGATAATTATTGATTATAAGCATCCCAATTAGACCAAAGAGTGGAGCATTATATTGTGGAATCACCCCAACATCTTTGAAGGTGTGTAAGAACATTTTGACTCATCACTAGAGGAATTACTTAGGACTAATTCCTATGTCATGTAAGAACATGTAATATGAGGAAGATTATATTGGAATATTGGTCTACATTATGATAATTTTGGGCACTTTCCATGGAGTATCTTTGAATGGGTTGTATAGAGAAAAATTAGGGAGCCCAAATTTAGGTGGTTAAATATTCTTATTTATGACATGATAACATGTAAGAAATGTGCTTAAAATAAACTAGAGTAACAAGACCAAGAGTGGAGTTTCCTAAGACATTTGAGTTTCAAACCTCTATTGGCCTTGCTAATGGTTTTCCAAAATCGTGTGATGGTTTCTAGTTTATTCTTCTTCTACAAATTGGTGCTTGGAGTTAATAGACACATTGAATTTTTTGTACTTGATCTGAGTATTGATGTGCTACTAAAGTTTAAAGGAATAAATTAATGTATTGTAATTTTTATTATCATAATATATTCTTGGGTCTTTTTTGGTGTGAAAATTTTCTTGCAATGGTTTCTACATGTAAATATACATGTTATGGCTTTCATTTTTTTTATGGTTGATTTCTATTTCTATATGATCTATGAAATTTGATTGCATTAAATTTTAACATAACTTTTTGTATAGTTACACTCTATTTTCAAAATTTGGTAAATATTGAGAAAGGTGTGGTGTATGCCTTACATAATAATGCAATATTTTTTTTTAGTTGCATTGCATTTTAGGATATATACACCACATTAGGGTAGGATGCTTTGGGGCATTGTATGGAAAATTCAACACATATTTTATACTGATGGTCATGGTTTAATGAGCACATTTGGGTATGGTTTATGTAATACCACTTAGTGGTTTTTTGTTGAAGCATGTCCTATAAAAAAATACATGTGTAGTGGTATGGGTATGCGTTGGAGAGAATCTCAAAGAGGAATATGTAGTAGGACCTTGAGGAAGGCATGGAGTCGTATTTGGGTCCCCTATTCTCTTAGATTGATCACTCGAGGAGTGCAATTGAGTTTCTTAATGGTACTAAAGTTTACATGGAGAACTTTTTAAGTGTATTTTGTTGAGATTACATATTGAGTTTGTGGTGCTTTGGAGGATATATTTATCTTAAGAGGATTTTCCCAAGGTATACATGGTGTTATCTTTACGTTTGTGCTTTTTAATTCTTTTACATTATGGATCTACATATTACTCTACCATAGTTTCTCTTATAAAGCTTATATGGACTTATCATTTGTTGCTTGAAATTCCTAGCAATCATCCTTGTGCTAGTGTAATTCCAGTATTCTTATGTATGCTATGGATTACACTTGAATAGACATTACCTAATTAGTGGGAGTCTTAAGACATCTCATGGATAATCTTGCTCAAGATCATTACATTATAATTAAGAGATCCTTTGGATAATATCACAAGGAGATGTTGACAATAAAAAATCTTCCCATTGTTATGTCTTCAACTTATTTAGTGGTGTTATTAGTTGGATGAGCAAGTGGCAGGTTGTGTTTACTTTATCGAGTAAAAGGGTAGATTATATGACAAATAATTATTCTTATAATGAGGCCATCTATCTTTATAGGTTACATTCAAATGTGGGGCTAAGTCATAGTGTAGTTTAAAATGGACAAGATAGTCAAAGTGTATCAAATTGGAAAAGACCTCAACTTTTCATACCAAATTGAAGCATATTGATGCATAGTACCATTTTTTTCATTGGATGGTGATACTTGAAAATGTTAGAATGTTAAAGATGAATTGATGTAGTTTGTGAGCATGCAAAATTTTAGGTGGTGTGGTGATTCTACGATCCTTTTATCTCCTAACTGATGGTTAAAAATCCATCCCTTTTGCTCTTTCAAGGTAATACAATAAGTGAACTAATGTTGAGATAGGTGTGTCATGCACCCTCCAATTCTAACATTTGGTTATCTATTTATTATCTACAAGCCCTCATGGAAAAATGTGCCCCATTACGACGATTGTTTTATGATGTGTAATTTAATGTATGACTCATGTAAGAATTTATAAGAGTAATTAATGTTGTCTAGATGTGTAAGATCATCTTATATCATTGGAAGATGCATAATAAATATTTTTTTTGATTTTTTCGTGCATGCATACAAGTATGCAAAAGGAGAGTTACATTGTTGACTTGACCTCTTTAATAAATTATGAAACATGTTATGATGCATTATAAAACATATTTGAATGGAGATAATAGATTCAAAATGGACTTTCTAAGTTGGTGGGGTGGTTATGACTTCTTGTGACATCCTATGACAAGTGTACAATTAATATGATATTTTAGTTATTGGACCAAGAATTGGAATGGTAAATTATAATTTTAGTCAAGGGAGTGTGGGCACCATACCTCTTATGTGTTGGATCATAGTTTATGGTTTATCACTCTTGGTTTTATGTATTTCTTCTCTTGTACATTGGGTACTAGAGATGAAGGTTTCATGACATCCTTTTTAGGTATTATTATGCTACCAAATATCTCTAGACATGCTTGGTGATGCATGCGAGTATTCTCTTGGATTGTATTATAATCACATTATCACTAATAATTAAAAAGGAACCAACACCATTGCAACTATGTTTTTTAATGAAAGGCTTTTCCCAAGATAAGTTTTGGGGTTATAGTGAATGTTTCTTTGTAATATTTCTTTCCTTAAATTACTTAGGTCATATTTTATTTACAATATCCTCTCATATTATATTAGTGTAGTGAGCATTCCATTCAAATATTTGCAAATAATAATGTACTATACTAAAATAAAGATTTCATCCAAATAAACTATCAAGGACTTACTTTTAAATAACTTCAAAACCTCATGCACTAGTTTCATGAATGTGCTCATTATATTTGTTAATCCAAATGGCATAACAAGCAACTCATACAACCCCTCCTTTATCTTAATTATGGTTTTATATTCATCCCATATCTCTAATGTAGATTTGGTTATACTCACTCATAAAATAAAAACTTTGTGAAGTACTTGGCTCCACATAGGCAATCCATGAAATTGTCTATTTAGGGTAATGAACAATTAATTTTATTTTTTATCTTAGTAATGGATCATGAAGTCATGCATGTAGTGTCCCTCCAGTTTCGACACTCTATTTTAGTTTGATTCAGCTTGATAGATAGATGCTTTAGTTGATTATGATACTATGTTGTTTTTACACTCTGTGGATGATACATTTGACATCCTGATTATCTGGTTGTGTTTGTGTGATGATATTGTAATAGACACGTACGTGATATGGTTTATTTGCTTATAAGTTTTATGAGGTTATCATGATGAAATGATTGTTTATGATTTATGTTGCTCGTCAGTTTCAGTGAAGAAGACAATGTAGCATTACTCATTCATGAGTACCCTGCTACGCTGTGATTCATCTTCACGGTGTGTTTTCTGATATAAGTTTATATATGTTTAACAATCATGTTTCATACAGATACAGGTACCGGGTATTGGCTCCACCTGCTTGTTAGGTCTGAGCGTACCCTAATTCAATGAAATTATGTTGATTCAGAGGTATTGACAGGTCCTTATTGAACCATCATTCTTCATTGAATGAGTACCTATTTGTTACCCTTCTTTGTTGTTTAGTCCATTTCTGTTGTGTCGTACTTGTCTGTATTGTTTTGTTGGGAATTCAGTATTTAAGTTCAATGATCTTATCTGTTAATATATATATATATTTGATTAAATGCTTGTGGTTATGTTTGTGGTTTAATTTATTAATTTAAATTAAATAAGTTATTTACTTTTAAAGTGAAAGTTAATTTTGTAAAGCATTTAATTAAATATAATTGTTGACTTAGTTGTGCAAATGGGATTTACATGGAGGGCAGATATTTTAAAAGATGTTGTTTTCAATATGTTATGAATCTTTGATTTGGAGTTGAAAATATGATTTGATGATTAAAAAGGTAAGTTGGAACTGATTGATCAATTATGAATGCATAATTGACTATCAGTTAAGTTTTATGATTGAGAGTTAATTAAAATGCATTAAAAACTTTAGGGGTTGCAATTTTTTCATACACGACAATATTCTGGAAGAATTTTCACGACAACAGTTTTGAGAATATTTTTGCACGACAATTGTTCTGGAAAAACTTTCATTTTAGATTATGTTTGCAAGCATAATTTGGAGTTGGGTTGTTTTGGAATACTTTGTCAAGATCCGGAGAATTTAAGCAGAATTGGCAGAAGCTTCATAATTTGTTTCCAGCCAGCCATCAAGTTTTAAACATGTTTTCTTCTTTGGTTTTAAATTCTTGTGTTGAATTGTGAGAATATGATGTGGAATTTTGTTGTTATGAAAATAATTGTCTTGTAGAACCTGCACAATCTATAAGGAAACAAATTAGAAGAGTTTTCGAATTTTAAAGTAAAAAAATATTTATATATTTTATAAATGCATGATCTCAGATTTGAAAATTTGTTTTTGATTTGGCCATAGAAAGTTAGTGAAATCTATGTAGGTTATGGAGTATTTCCTTATTGTTTCCTTGTCACCATGATGAATTTGTTACATCAATTGTACACCCTCATATTATATTGTTTTGTAACTAAAATAAATGCAAACGAGGTCTATTATATTAAGTTTATTTCTTTTCAAAATGATGTAGCAGCTGTAAGCGCCTCTCACCATTATTTGACATTTTTTTTTGATGTTTGCTTTTCACCGTATATCAGCTTGAATGTATTTCTATTCCCTGTGCGTGTCTATGTTAATTTGGGGTTTTTCTTTTGATTATATCATTTCTTGAAATCCCTTCATACTCCTCAATCTATTTTATCTTTTATCTGCGCCTTAGATGTTCATGGTTTTTAAATTAATAATCATTATGATTTAAATTCCTGCACATCATCTCCATGATTATTGTCTAATATCTAATTCGTGGCTGCCGTATAAACGCCCATTCTCCTCCTCTTCTAGCGCAGCTACAAACTCCCTTTTTGTTTGTTTTAACAGACTTCTAGAAAAGTTCGATTGAGTTTGGTGTGCAGCCATTCCTGCAATATGGCAGATTTTCTTTTTTATTATACTAATAATCCAGTTCATAAGAAATTAAGTTTAGTGATCTACAAGTTTTGTTTTGATTGCACATATATTACCATCTTGAACACCTATGTATTATAATAGAAATTCTCTGTAGTTATATGATCAGGTCGATGGTTTTAGGATATTGTATTTGAGTCCTCTTCACAACCGCTTGAGTCCTCCTTACAGCCGCTTATCCATAGAATGTATGTCAATGATTTGTTTTAAAAGAAGAAATTTGGTATTCACCAAGAAATTTGGTATTCACCTTACCAAATGTATCTCCTTCTCTGGAAAACTACTGCCAGTTATCGAATGTCTATATTCTTGGCGTAAAATTTCTACCTTGAAATGTCAGTCTGGGTGCGATTGGCGTATTCATCTGGCCTTCATTTAATGGCTACAACAAAAGCTTAATACATTTAATGACAAGATTATAATCTTTGTTTGCAAACTTTCATGATAAGTCGATGCATGTACTTCATTGATTTCTTCGTTGTCTAAAGTTCGCTTACAGATTTGTTAAATTATTGCAATGCATGTTACTGAGCTTTTAGCGGATTGCATGCGCCTATCTATACGCATGATTAATGTATATCTTTGTTACAGTTTACTTCTCCTTTACTCACGTGGTAACCACCATCTTTATAATATTTTTGTTTATATATATGTCAAGATGTATAAAAGGAATTCTTTTGATATTTCTCTAAATTTTGATTTTAATAAATAAATATAGCATATTGTGAAACCAATAAATAATTATGAGTAATTTTTATATTTTATGTTTTTATTTAAGTTAAACTGGGTTATTATGTGATTGATAATGTTACTCTATAAATAAGTAATATTTAATTAAAAGGTTATAGTTATCGATTTGTGAAACATAGTGTTCATTCAATCTTGTAAATTTCAAAATTGGCTTTGTTCATTACTTAGCGTGTACCTGTGTGGTATTTTGGAATTTTATTTTAAAAGATTATGATTTAGAAATCCTTTATAAGTTTGTTTGTTGAAATTGTCAAAGTGGAAGTTGAAAATGTTAAGTGTTACCGAGACTTTAACTTCAAGAGGTTAGGAAATTGTATTTGTGGTTTATGATATAAATGTTTGTACTTTGGAGTACTATTGCCATGATTATATTTAGGGTAAGGTCTTGCACAATTGGTTGTAATTTTGGTGACATTATGAAAATCTTGGTCTATGTCATGATAGAAATATATGTATCTATGTGATTTTTGTTCTTGTGCTTAAAGACTATTCCATGATTATTGACGTTGTGTCATGTTATAGGAAGAGTGGCTTGCGATAGGGGCCGAAACCCAAAATGGTTGTTAGGGTAACCTATCGTAGGTTTTGTAATTCAGTGTAAACCTAACTAATGTACTAGGGGTTGGGTAGAATTAAACATAAAATCAGATAAAAATATGCCTCACCTATTTTCTTAATGCTCGTTTAAATTGAGGAAAGGTTGAGAAGGCCTGGAATGGCTAGTCACGTATCTTGTCTTCTTGAAATATGGAATGGCTCCACACTAGTTTGCATAGGGGTCGGGAATCGGTAGAGACTGCCAGGGTAACTCTTGGAGAGGGTCGGTAGTCTAGGAAGATTCACCAGGGTAACCTATCCCGGCAGTGTGATGACACTCTTTGTCTATTTCATGATTGTATCTCTTGTTGTGTTTTATGCCTTTGGGAATTTGTTTGATTTAGTTTGGAAATCGTTATGTCATTATGTGAATGTAAGCCAAGTAAATGTATTGTTCTGTCTTCTTGTCTGTGGACCTATCATTATCTCCAAGCATAGAGGGAGTGGACCTTCGGGTTTCACATGGTTGGGTGGAAACCATGCTATACCTTCCTTGGATATTCTTGCAGATGATGCTATACTTACAGCTAGTTCCTGATACTTCATTGTTTATGATAGTGGATATAGTACGTCTTTGTGGAAATGAATAGTGGATTTGATGTGATCATTATCCTCTTTTGTTTATTTACCACATATATATAAGTGTACTCATTGTATCATATTTATGATGTATTAAGATTTATTAAAATCTCACATGATGTAATCTGGATATATTTGTAATTTGATTGTATAAAGTTTTGAAAACTGGATTATTCATGGCTTAAAAATTGTACTTATGTTTTATGATATAATGTGTTGATTTTATTTATAATGTTTATGTAACGTTGTCTTGGAATCCTTAAGGAAGTTATGTAATTAAATCTCTTTTAAAAAAAATAAAATTATTCAGTTATTTTGTTCTTTATGTTTTGTTTTAATGGAAACCAAGGCGGTGCATTACAACACATATGTCACTCTTGATACTTCTTGGACATTAGTATTATTGATATAAAGCATGGGATCAAAATCTCTCTTACCAAACCCTTGTCCAATAATTCTTAGACTTGTCTCTTCACTTTCTCATTCATTATAAATATTATTTTATACACCACCTTTTTTTGATAAACTTGTCTTGATAATTAAATCCATATAGTAGTTGATGCCACTTGTATAATATGCCAAATATAAATATCTGTCTATTGAATTCTCCTTGATCACCCTAGGGTGAGAAAATATGCTTAAGAGATGATAAAGATGGGAGGATGAAAGCAATTTTTCATTTAAGCACTAGCACATAACACCAAGTTATGTGAATGTGGTGATTTGGCTAGGAAAGGTAAAGGGGGTTAATTGGCCAAATTTAAAATTTATATTTAAAATAGAAAGGTCCAAGTTTACAATCATGAATTTGACCCCATGATCATGGAAATGAATTTGGGCAGCCAAATTGTTAGATCCTAATGGGTGATGACTACATTTGGGTAGGGCTATGGATAGGTGTGACATATATAAGGATAGGATTAATATATTGCGATATGTGTGTATGGGGATAAGTTGGGACCTAAGTATGGATAAGGATACATAAAGGTTAGGGGAATAATCTTAACTTCACACAAGGTTGCATTGTTCATCACCATATGCATGTATCTAGAAATTCCATTAAATGTGCACACAACTAAATGGGAAATGACAAGAGTATAACATTCACCATTACATTAATATAAGAATAATTAAAATTATTTTCATAAAATACTTAAAAAAAATTCTACTAGATATTTTTTATTTTAATATTAACTTTTAAGGATTTAGTTGCAATTTGCATGCCAACATTATAATATTTCACCAAATTGTATTCAATACATGTAAATCTCTAAAATAAATGTGTTAAGTGAATGTTGAATTCAATAAAAGTTAATTTTCTGGTGTATATAGGTGCATAAATAATTATATTTACAATATCTATAGCTTCGTCTACTTTATATAAAGATTCAAGTTAGGGTCTTACCCATTATAAATTCTATTCCTACACTTATTTTTTGATTTTTTGAATTAGAGTCCCACAAACTATTTTGATCTCATGAATATTATAAAATCTATATGATAATATCATATCACACTATCTTATAAAAATGTTTACACCTTATTTATTTCTCTACTAATTAGATCGGAAAATTATTCCTATGTACTCACCTCTAAATTAAAACATACTAACAAAATTATAACAAGAATCGAATGCAATTCTTGTGTGGAATAGAATAGAAAAAAGGTAATCAAATTTTTAAAATTATCTTGTCCATACCTAACCAAATGACTACCTTATACATGTGTGGATGGGATATGCATATCTTCAATCATACATTACACCACCTGGAAGTATGATTGTAATGACAACATCCAAACACAAATTTAGACTACATATTACGTTTTTCTCTACAACAATTATCCTTGGAAGTTGGAACACAGCTTTTATTTTTGCTTTTTACTCTTTCCACTAATTCAAAATTTTAACTGTCAGTCCATATCCAAGCGAACGGCTACCTCGCGCGTGTGGGTGAGATTTGCTTGTAAACGTACCTTCCATTAGGTAACTTCGCTTTTATTTTGTTTCATTTCTGGAGGTTCCATTTGCAAGGAACGTTGAGGTCCTGCACGACAAGCACGGCTACGAGGCTTCTGGTCTCCTTGCTGGATGATCTTTGCCAATGTTGACACCAGCTAGAATTTGAAGAAACACCGGCACGGCAAGCACGGCTACGAGGCTTCTGGTTTCCTTGCTGGATGATCTCTGCCAATGGTCTGCGTAAACTCTCTTTTGCCCATCCACCCAACGAAGAACTACCTGACCAGGGTTTGAAGAGCAGAACGTAAAGCTCTGTGATGCAGCTAGAAAATACGATCTCCAAAGGCTTCACGACCGGGCAGAGCACTGACATCTTTCATCCTCCTCTTCAAATGGATATATCTCCAGATTCAATCTCAAGAAGGCTACATCTAGAGCCCTCGCAGCTGCCTTATCAGCCATCTTTCATGTCCTTTGTTAGCGCATGCTACCCGAGAGGTGATTTTTCCCCAGAAACTTACCAGTTCGATTCCCACGCAGCAGTGGTTCAGCGAGGCAGATAATTCAAACATGGCCAGCAACCAGGGTCATCAGCAGAGCCTGTCTTCTTGTTTGGCTGCCCCTGCATTCCAGGCCCCATCCATTGCAATGTCTGAGCAGCAGCAGCAGCATAACCAACAACACCATGAGTTTGGTGTCCAGCAGCGGGAACAACAACATGAGCATAAGCTATGCAGAAGCGGATCATTTTGGTACTTATTCGGCACTTCATATTCGAGTGCAGTGCCAGCAGCACAACTCATATACAGTCAGGGGAACCCTTCAGCCCGGTTCAAGTCCCCTTCACGTTCAGCCAATGCCGCCGCCGCCGACCAACTCCTGCGCAATACGGCGACCACTTCTTGCGGCTTTCGGATTCCGGCTCGAATTCAGGGAATCGACGATGTAATACCGTCGGCTGTCTCGTCGAATTTGTTATCTAGTGGGTAGTGGGTAATAAATTCGTACCAGGAATTTGGTGACTGTCTTAATGCAGAAGAGGTCGTAGGAATCAGAGAGGAAACCCACACAAAGTTACCTACACATCGAGCCTTCTATGGAATTTCTTTCAAGCAGACAAATGTGTATTGCAAGCACGACTGCGAGTAAGGGTCCTCTCGTCTTCTTCTTGGATAATCCTCACCAATGCTTAAGTCTAGCTACAATCTGAAGAAGAGCTGCCCGGCTATCATAAGTGACAGCGTCATGTGGTACACTCTTTCACTCACCCAACCGAAGTAGAGCTGCTCGGCTAGAGTTTTGAAGCGGTAGACTTCGAGCTATCATCTATCGAGTAGTAAATTCGTCCTAGGAGTTTTGTGACTGCCGTAATGCAAAAAAGGTCATAAATGCAATCATTGTCTACCATTCGAAAGGTGTTTGCGGTAATCAGGGCTCTGAAGAACCAGATAGGTATGCATTTATCTCCGTCTGTCACCAAATGAAGTCACTAGAACTTTGCAAAGTTTCAGCCTGCTGAGAGAAATATATGTTAGTGATGGTGGTGAATACCCAGGTTTGTTATTCTTGGAAACCATCGGGATGCATGGACTTATGGGGCAGTGGATCCTAGTAGCGGTATAGCTGCTCTTTTGGAGGTCAGTTACACACATATATTTTGTTATAGTAATGTTTTACTTGGTGTTTCTCATGTGGGTTTTTTATGGATATTCTTACAGATAGCTAGAAAATTCAGTGCTCTACTTGGGAAGGGATGGCAACCGAGGAGAAGTATAGTCCTCTGCAGTTGGGAAGCAGAAGAATATGTAATGTTAATAGTCTTTATATCTATTCAAGATTTATTAGTCTTTTGTGTTTTACTGCGTACAGTATTAAACCCAAACATAAGTGAACTGTTTGTGAGATTACATGCAATAGTGTATGTAAGCTTATGGTTTGTAAGATTACATGCAAACCAGAGGTCAAATTTCTATTATTGTTGTTCAATGTGTTGCAGATAGGACCAACCGAGTGGGTTGAGCAAAATTTCGGCAACCTATATGCAAAAGCGAGTGCTTACCTGAATGTTGATTGTGTTGTTCAAGGGCCTGGATTCTTTGCAGGGGCTACGCCATAGCTCGACGATCTACTAATTTAAGTCATTAAACGGGTGCACACAGAATCCTTTTAAATAGAAATCCACCAGTAATAAGGATAAAAGAAGAAATACGATACTCTAAGACTAGACTCTAGACCTTAAACGATGGACAATGGAAAGTGGACCTAAGATTTGAGACCCTTGATCATGACCCTCAACGTTGCACCCAATATCTTAGACACTGGGATATGAACATGGAATTGGAAAATGGCCCATTAATCCTTGATTCTAGACCTTTAGACCCAACACTCTAGATGGGCTAGACCGTGGAATTTTTTTAATATTGTTCACTCTTCATTTTTCAATTCTCTAATATTATCTGCTGTTTGTGTTTATTTATTGAAGTTCCATTTTTCTTGAATTTTTCTCTTTTTTTCCATGTTTTTTTCTTTTTTCCTTTGTGATTAGTTTATATTAATTCTCACTATCTCTTTTTTCTAATTTTTTTCCACTATTTTTTTCTCTTTCCTTCTCCTATTTTGTCTCTTTTTTTAATCATTATGTTTTTCTTTTTATGTTCAATGTTATTTTATCACTATATTACTATATTATCTTTTTTTCTCTATTTCTTAATCTTTTTATTTTTGTTTCTCATTTTCTTGAGTCTTTTTCTTTATTTATTTTGTTAGTCTCTTTTTTGCTATCGTTATCTCTCTTTTATATATATATATTTTGTTTTATAACTTGCTCTCTCATTCTCTCAATTGCTCTCTCCTCTTTTCTTTGTTTTTCTTCTTTCTATCTTTGTTTCTCTATCTTTTGTAATATCTCTTTCTGCTTCTCTCATTGGCTCTTTCTATCTCTGCCTCTCTCTCCCTTCCTCTTCATTCATTATTTTTATTTTCCTTTCTACTTTTCCTTCTTGTATTTTCTTTTTGGCTTCTTTCTCGCTTTCATATATTTTTGTGTTATTTTATGTCTCTTGGTTTATCCCCTTCTTTCTCTCTTTTACCCATCCCTCATTGCTTCTTCTCTTATTTCCTTTTTGGCTTCTATCTTTTTTATTTTGATTTTGATTTTATTCTATTTATCTCTTTCTACTTGAATGTGTCTTTTATTCTTTATAATCTTTATTTTCTTTGCTATCTATCTCCTCCTCTTTCTTTATTCCTGGCATATATTTCTCTCTCTCTCTCTCTCTCTCTCTCTCTCTCTCTCTCTCTCTCTCAAAACATTGGGCCCTTGACCCTTGACATCAAACCTTGCATACTTGAAACCTATACTCTAGACCACAAAACAATGGACCTTGAACTTGTGAAACTAGACCTTGAACCCTAGTCTTTAAACCATAATGTGTAGAATGCGGATCATATACCCTTAATCTTAGAATTTGGACATCGAAACCTAAAACATAGAGCCTAGCCATTGAAACTCCAATCCTAGACACTAGAACCTAAACTTGTTATCCTAGAGTATGCATTGTAGGCTATGGGGCCTAGCCATTGAACCTTTGAGTTGTGGGACATATACCTTGAGGTTGAGACTTTGGACACTACAGTGTGGACATTGGACCCTTGCATATTGACCTTGCACCTTGGACTCTAGACCTTACACCTTGAATGTTAGACTTAGAATTTTCACCCTAAGAATAGACTCTAGATTCTAAAAGTTACAATGCAAAGTAGACCTAAGATTGGAGACCCTTCGTCATGAACCTCAAGACCATTAATCATTGATCCTAGATCCTTAGACCCTAGACTCGTAGAACCAACACTCTAGATGGGCTAGACCTTGGACCTATGTTACTATTGTTCACCCTTTTTTTCAATTCTCACACATTATTTGTCTTTTTGTGTTTATCTATTGAAAAATCATTTTTTTGAGTTTTTCCTCTTTCCTTCTTCGTGTATCTTTCTTTTCTTTTTTATGTTTTCCTTTGTGATTTTTCTATATGAACTCACACTATCTCCTTTTATTTGTTTCCTTTTTAGCTCTCTTTCCTTTTTATTTCTCTTTTTTCTCCCACTTTTGACTATTTTAATCTTTTGTATCTTTCTTTGTATGCTCAATGTCATTTTATCTCTATATAACTATATGAACTCTTTTTTCTCTATTTCTTAATTTTTTTCTCCTTTTTTCTCTTTTTATCTCTCTTTCCATCGCTCACACTTTATTAGTTTCTTTTGTTGTCTCTTTTTATATATTTGTTTCTTTTGTTATATCTTTAATGAATTCATTCACTCATTATTTATTTACCTTTCATCTTAAAATTTTTTCATTCTTTTTCTATATTATTTATTTATTCTCGATTTTTCCTTTCTCATTGCCTTTATTTGTTTATCTCCCTCTCTCTTTATCCCTATTTCTTTCTCTTTATTATTCTCTTTGTATTTCTTTTTTACCTTTTTTATGTTTGTCTATCTATTTTATCTCTATCTTCTTTCCTTTTGTCTAAATTATTATGCTATTTATTTTCTCTCCCCTGCTCTCTTTATTTCCCTTTCATTTTATCTTGATTCATTTGTTTTTATTGGCTACTTAATTTTCTCCTTTTCATTATTTCTCTCTTTTTTATTTTTTTTATTTTTCTACTACTCTCTCTCTTTCGTTATGCTTATTTTTGTTTTCCTATCTTTCCTTTTGCTTCAATATCTATGTTTTTGTATGATAGCCTATTTTTTCTCTCTTAGAATCTTTCTTTATTGGTATCTCTTTTTCATTTGTTCTATTCTATCTATTTTTCATTCTCTTTATTTTTTCATCCTTATGTAAGTTCTCTTTTTATTCTTCTCTATCTTTTTTTTTTTTTATAATTTACCTTATTTATTTTAATTTCTCTTTAGCTTTTTTCATTCCCTTTTGATTCTTTGTTTGTTTATCCAACTCATCTTTTCTCTTTTCTCTCTCAACTTTTCTATTTTTCCGCTTGTTGGTTTCTTTAAACAAGTTCATCAACATCACAATTAGTGTCAAAATGCTCCAAACACATGAAGAACAAATATTTACCTTAGAGAAACCCATGTTTAAGAAGAACTCTCGCAAGAGTGGGGTTAATTATGTTTTCTAATTTATTATCTCCATAATTGAAGCTACATTTCCAAGATTACATGTCCAAAATTTAAAAACAGTAGATAGTGTGAACTCTCCTAAAGAGCTACTTGGACTTTACATAGACACTTGAAATTATTCAAACACAACTATGCAATATTAGATGAACTTATTTTGTTCTATTTCTATTCCATTTTTCATTCTCTTTCTTTCTTTTTCATATTTATGTAAATTTTCTCTCCACTATTTCTCCATTTCTCTCTTCTCTTTTCTCTTTATTACTTTGTTCAATTGTTTGTATTTTTCTCCTTCTTTCTCTTTCTTTCTTTCTTTCTTTACTTTTTTATTTGTCGATATTATGTTTCAAATTTTTGGTTTCTCTTTACCATAATAAATAGGATAGATATTCTATATACTAATCAATTAACATTACATTTAACTTGGGAGATAAATAATTGCTAATATGAACATACTAGCATTAAAATATTCCAAACACATGAAGAACAAAAATTTAGCCTAAAGAAGCCCCATGTATGAGAAGAACTCTTGCAAGAGTGAGGCTAATTATACCTTCTAGTTCACTATCTTCTTAATTGAAGTTACATTTAAAGGATATTATTGATTGATAAATTGATTGGTCAACTAGGCCAATCTAGTTAGTGGATATTAATGATTGATACATTGATGTGATACCCCACTAAATCTAGTTAGTAGATCACTTGATGAATGGAAAGCCCCTATTATTTTGGGGAGTGCTTGAATTGTTAAAATGATTTATTGAAAAGGAATGAAGAGTCTTATTTTTAGTGAGTCTTGGATTCCTACATTATAAATAATTAGGGCCAATGCGAAATGCTTGATATTTATTTCCAATATTTACATTGAGAAGCCATGACTAAATAAATTCTTGGCTAATCCATGATCAAGCATTACTCCAACTAGTTAGGAAATAGTCTCTTGGTTAGCCATTCAACTAGAGTAGAGGAGTTGATGGATCAGATTTATACATATTATATAAAAGAAGTGGTCAACCCTTTCTAGTCATATTTAGGGATCTTCATTTACCTCTATGATAAAAGTACTAGCCCTTTCTATAATGCAAGGTATAGGCTTATATTTCTTGGTCATGTATCACACATGTGGTTAGTACCATGTATATTAGAAATAAGGGCACTACCTTTTTGCAACATAGGTCAAATACCTCTCCTTGACTACTATCATTATATTGGTCAATTCATACACTGTTCATCCCAACTACAGAAGGGGGGAGGGGCATGGGGCTCAACCTTAAGATATGGAAAATTTAAATTATTTTTTTCAACCAAATATGTGTTCTAAAAGTTGAGTGATGATGTGTAAATCTATGCATGATTTTGGAAAATTGTATTCAATTTTGTGATCAACAAATGATGGACTGTCATGTGAAAGTCAAAAGTCTAAAACTTGCTATTATGCTTGGTTTTAGTAACTTGCCTACTATAAAGGCTTCTCACTCCCCATCCTTGCTAACTATAGAAATGATATCTCTATTAAAATCCTCTAGCTTTAGTTGGTATTCAAAAAGGGGCCCTATCTTTGTCTTGTAGAAGGATCAACCCTATTGAACACCCTCAACTATAGTTGGATCATAGAAAGGGTCACTTCACCTCTAGTGTTGTGAGGTGGGAGTTAAAACTTTGAATTTTAAGCATAGTTGATGCCTCTTGCTCTTTGTGTTTGATTTTTATACATAAGATTGGTGTAAAGTTCTCTTTCATCCAAGCTAAATGTCACATGGAGTCTTTCAAATTCAAGTATTAGATGGTTGACATTAGAGATAAATTTAGACCCTTCTTATTTATAGAGTTTAGAGCCCCTACCTATATCTCTTGGATATTACCTTTCACTATTTGCTTAATATCCACCTTGGTAAGGGGAAGAGATATGCATTTGAATTCATTTATTAGCTGATAGGCTATTACAGGTGGGAAATCCCACTGGAAAAGTGTATTGTCTAATGTCGATAAATTTTTCAGGCTCCCCGATGCCGAATTGTGGGTATTCTGATTCCCACTAACGTGTTCCCTATGCATTCTAATAAGCAATGTACGATGTTGATTAGAAGGGGTGCAACTACATAGAATATATGGTCATGTCTATTAGCTAGAGTGAGGGAGGGGGAAGGGTTATCATTCAATAAATTCATAGCAGTGAGTGGAAATGGATATGGCCATTTGACGGACAGTACTATGGGCCTACAAAATCTTACAAGCTTTGTTTACTTGACCCTTTGCTTTCCTTAGGAGTCCCTTGTGCTATGCACGGTATTCGTCGTCTCACTACGAAATATGTTTCCTGTAGAAAAAGCTTTCCTCAAGGGGAGATCTATGACTGCCTTTCCCCATAAATTAAAGCTTAAAATTTTGCATATTAAATTCAACAAATGATAAAAAAAGTAATTCCCATAAACACCAAAGTTATATAAGAATAAAGATGTAGTATATGCTCTTAAGTTCTTAGAAAACAAGAATTAAATATTATTCCTTCCACTCATTCTGCATGGACATCTTATGTCTTGATGAAAGTTTTAATTAAATACCATGAAAAATAAATGAACAAAATGTACATCAATGCTTGTGTTAGTAGATTTTGGCGTAGAAAACGTGGTAGAAAGAGGCCGATACACCAAGTCATGGATGCATCCTGATCCCGTCCCCACAGTTTGAAAATAGCCCAAAATAAGTACATGAAACGTAGATTTTAGAAGTTGGCTTATGTCACCAAGTGTGGCTCCAAGTGTGCCTGCGCCATTCCACACCATTGTTGGGGTCCTTGTAGTTGCCCTACAATTTAATAGGACACCAAAAATTCATTACATGCAATAAATGTCAAGCAACCTTAAATGGTTCTCACCTGGATGCAAGGCACAAGCAAGATAGATGAGATTTGGCTGCATGTTTGAAGTCTGTGTGGTGAAGAAGTAGGAGGTCGGAGTCTCAACATCCAGCCATTCGTTTCAGGTCTGTATACTTGAATGACAATATTCCTTCATTGTCGTTGTTTGAATATGTTCGCCATTCTTGTGTTTACCTAATTGAAAGCTAGCTGTATAAACCCCCCTTTAGTGCAATAGTATTTCAAATATTTTTGCAACTTGTTTGGTATTACCTCCAGCCTACTCTGTAACAGGTTTAGAGCAATAGTCTTTATTTAATAAAAAATATACATCAAAATTACAAAGCAAAAAAATAAAATGCATACAAATGACAAAAGCATATTATAATAAAGATTTTGGTTTTCTCATTTAAATAATTATAAAGAATAGTTCATATAAATAGAAGCTTTTAGCTGTCTAGAGATGAATAAAACTTCAAAACATAAGATTTGTTCTATTTTTTTAAAATCTACTTGAAAATGTTACTTCAACACTGAATATCTTTTGACATGTTGGGTTTGCCTTGATTTTATCCACACTACTTATTCTGAATAATTTGTTCAGCAAAGAGCCCCTTGGGCCTTGCAATTGAAAAAATCTGAAAGATAGTAAAACTAGACTACCTAATGGTGATAGAAATTACTCTAATAAATAAGCAGTGAAATTACTCCACTCACAGTGTGAATAGATAAAATGAGGCATTGCAACTATAAATAGATAGTGTCTTTACATTTGTAAATAAAATCTTCCTTTATAAATAAATTAGAATTGTTCTCCAAAAGTTTTACTAAATTGAAAACCGCTACAAAGCTAGTTAACATTATAGAAGCACGTGGAATTGTAGAGGTTGGTAAAAAATTAGAGGCAGGCAAATTAGTAGATGTAGAATTAAAGTAAAATAAAATAATTGTTTATAAATACATCTATACCTAAAATTAAAATAGCTTTGTATAGTTTTCTTACTAAATTTGATTAACATTCTAATTGACATAGCAGTAGAAGAAAATATATTATATCATAGTCAAATATGAATACATGCTCCAACTTGATTTTTTCTAAGCACACAAATCAAGTGGTTCATGTTACTACTTAGTTTTGTATTCTTCTAACTAAAAAAACCTTCTTTAATAGTTCACGTATACCCCTTTTGTATTGATTTGGGTGGAAATATTAGTTATAGTTTGCTTTATTGTGTTACGTTTGGAGCATCCTCTCATTTGTTTTAAAACCACATATCCTATTGAAATTCTATTTTACTTTTTAATACCAACCCATTTTCAAATGGCTATTTATAAACCATACAAATTGTGTAGTTATCAAATAATGAAGAGTATTCCTGTTACGATCATCTTCATATTGTTTGCTTCCCATTTAACTCCCCAGGTAATGGAAAACTAATAGCCACCTATAGATGTTATCATCTCTAGCAACTCCTCCAAGGGAGACATTATAGGATCAAAACCTAATGCTTCTCCTTCCTCACCATCATACTCAACTTTTGTTAATTGGGTTGGCATGTACTAGAGCAACATTACAGTTTTCATAGAGAACATCATGAGAGGTTGTCATGACACTATTGAAGATGCTAAGAAGACATGTGAGGATGCATGTCATGTGCAGAACCATGAAGTCGAAATTGTGCAACAGGTAGTCCAAAAATTTCATACAACATTTGTTGTTTTGGATGCGTACCGCGAAACCCTTCGAGCATTAAAATTTGATTCATTGTACAACATGGGAAATGCTTCTAGGATTAAGTAAGATTTCCTGAAACTCCTAGTAGACATACAATAGACTGTAAATAGCTTGATGTAGATAGCTATTTTCTTTTTGCAATTTTGGGGAAAATGGTTTCCCTCTTGATATAGAACGAAGACATCGCTCGATAATCATCAGATCCCTTTGTTTTGCTAGTGTGATAAATAGTGAAACCATGTATATTCTGTCACAAGACATGCTATGGTGGGAAGAATGTACAACTCCTTCCCCCTGTCTACCACTTAGCCCTTTGGTCCCTTCCATTTTAAAGATACATCAAACAATATTATAGTTAACTCGATATTTCTATGTGTGCTTTTTGTGTTTGCTTAACTTCATATATCTTTCATCTATTATAATTAAAAGTATACACATGTATCTTTTAGCTATTAAAATCAAAACTATACACATGTCATGTACACAATTGTCAAAAATGAGTATAGCCCATAATGAATTGCATAGAGAGTATCTATTTTTATTTGCTCACACCCCACAATGAAGTAGAGGGTAATAGATAGTGTAAAAAATTTAATTGTTCTAGGTGCGCTACTCACTACACCCATCTGAATGTTGTTGTTAGCCTCTTGTTTGGCCTACTCTACTATATCTAGCAATTAGTTGTTATTATTTGATGGAAAGGTTGTTGTATCCACTCCTTTGCACAACGCCTTACATCCAATGCACTTTTGCAAGATTTTTTGCTTGGCTTGCACAATGGAAAGCTTATTAACTCCAGATGCAATTAGATTGATGCATGATGGAAATGTGGCTTTGGAAACTCATGTCCAGGTCATAACTATCTCGAGTTTTCACTCTGAACATGTGTGTAACAATTGATATAGGCTAGATATCTCTGATGGTGTGCACAAGCACAAAGCATCATTGTCAAGTAGGTACAACAATCACATAGATTCCAATGAGATCACACCTAGCTCCATAGTACACTTGAAAAGATACAACTGCCCTCGATCAGCTAGCCCATGGTATGTTTATGTATTGATTACTATTTGACACAAAATAAATGAGGCTTACTCTCCTCTTACATATTGTTGCTTATACTTTCTCTCACTATAACTATTTAGGTGAATTGTTATTGTCGACCTTGACATTGTGCACACAACGCATGCTATAGTTGGGGAGCCAATTTTCCTATGTGCGGAAGATCTTGAAAAGGTTGAGCGATCAACAAAAAAATCCTCTAATTCACTTGCATCTTGAAAAAACCCTTCTATTCTTGGAAAACTTGCTCCCTGACGTCTGCTTTTTGGTGTCAATCCAACTCTAGGGAAGGAGGCCCCATTGACAATCACCCCTATCAAAAACTTGAACCCGTTCCAGCCACGGTGGATTGTCAAAGGTTGCGTAACTCTGAAGAACAAAATACACACCTACAACACAAAGAAAGGAAGTGGTCACCTCTTTACCTTCGATATCATAGATTGTGAAGGAATTGACATGTGTGACATGCTTCAATGAAGCAACTGACATCCATTATGAAAAAATCCTCATCGGATCTACATACACATTATCTAGAGGATCAATACAACTTACTAATAGACTCTATAACAAGTTTAATAGTGGGTTGGAAATTTCGCTTCTACCTGACTCAAGGGTTACCCTTTGTGCAAATGACCTCTCCATCCCAAAAGACCATTACTCTTTCACACCTCTCAATGCATTTGTAAGCAAAACCAATGGCTCGAACGTTGATGCTATTGCAATTGTCATTTGCGTACATCCATGCTCCACAATTAGGAGAAGAGTTGGGACAGAGGTCGCAAGACAGACTTTAATGATTTTGGACATGACCGACACAGCTATAGATGTTACTTTATGGGGATCATCAGCCGAAAAAGAGGGTGCATAACTCCAAGAGAAGTTCCTCTTGCATGAATCAACAGTTCTTGCTATTAGAAATGGGCATGTGTCTAAATTCAATGGCAAGGTGATTAGCACCTCATCCACTACAAAACTATGGATAGACCCTGAAATAGAGGAGACAAAGCAGATTAAAACTTGGTTCAAAGAAAATGACATTGACATTTAGGCTTCATTCTACTAACTTCCTTCGGATGCCCCCACTTGCTAGAAGAATGATGATCAATGACATTCGACAAGAGGCTCCACATACAATACAACCTCTGCAATGCGTGCCGATGGCAACAAAACGATTCATAAAAACTAACTCATTCTGCTATCTAGCATGCCCTTCTCGCTAAAGCAACAAGCCTTGTAAGAAAAGACTATCCTAGACAAATGATGGAAAGTGGTTTTGTACAAAGTGTAATGCAATACTTGTCGACTGTGACTATAGGTATATGCTTCAAGTCAAGTTGTAGGACCACGCAAATATAATATGGGCAATTGCATTTGATGAAGGGGCAACAAAACTCACGGGCATGCCTACAGACAAACTATACAACCTACAATCTGATCAAGTTGCTGATAGAACCATCGAGGAGGTGATTAGAGATGTATTGAACAAGCAATACCTGTTCACGCTACGCTGTAACTTTGAAATGTACAATGGTGAACAATGTCTGAAAGCAACTATTGCCAAGGTCAAACAACTAGATTACACTGAAGAGAGTAGTTTTTTGGTCAAAAATATCCAAGAAATGTTCAATGAAAAGGCTGCTTCCTTCGTGGACCACGACGTCGTACTAGAGATGGTTGTTCAAAGCGTGGAATCCTTTTAATCATACTATGTAGCATAATATATCTGCCATGTTCTCTTGACAAGTGTAGTATGTGAATGTCTTCTGATAGGGAAAAATATTTAAATTATGACTTTATCTGCCATCTTCTCCTCCCAAGTGCAGTATGCAAATGTCTTTATATATAAAACTGTGTATGCTATGTGTGGCAAAAATAATCATGTTGTAATGAACTATGTCTGATATCTTTTTATGTGAAAAATATCATGCTTATGTCTCTAGATGGATAGAAATATGTAAAATCTTATGTTTGTTCAGACTTTGTTTTCCTAGCTCTTCATGCTTCACATAAATTGCACCTTTCTTGGCCACACTTAGGAATGCTTGTTGTAACAATATGTACATGTTTGTTTGGACGTTTACATATGCACATTTGACTTCTTCCATCAATTCGTGTTCCTTCTCATACTACAACAAGCATTTGTGAACCAGTAATGAATATCTTTAGATTTATAGCTACAATTCAGCTTTGTAAGCTTTATGGTTTCATTGGTGTTTATTTATCGCCTATGTAGGGAGCACACCAACATCCACTTTAGCTACAATGTATGGTGAAGGCTCTTAGGGGGATTATGAAAAGATAGCTAGTTGTTGTTTTATATTAATTGTGCCATGCTTCGCTTGTACTACATTAATGATGAAAAGATAGTGAAGCATGGCACAATTAATATAAAACAATAGTTGGCTATATTTTCATAAGGCCTTTAAGATCCTTCACTCATAATTAATGTAGTACAAGCGAAGCATGGCACAATTAATATAAAACAACAACTGGCTATCTTTTCATAAGCCCCCTAAGAGTCTTCACCATACATTGTAGCTAAAGTGGATGCTGGTGTGGTACTTACATAGGCAAAAATAAAACACCAATGAAACCAAAAAGCTTACGAAATTGGATTGTAGTTGTAAATCTAAAGATATTCCTTACTAGTTCATGAATGCTTGTTGTAGTATGAGAAGGAACACGAATTGATGGAAGAAGTCAAATGTGCATATGTAAATGTCCAAACAATCATGTACATATTGTTACAACAAGCATTACTACGTGTGGCCACGAAAGGTGCAATTTATGCGAAGTATGAAGAGCTGGAAAAACAAAGGAAGAAACATAAGATTTTACATATTTCTATCCATCTAAAGGCATTAGCATGATATTTTTCACATAAAAAGATATTAGACATAGTTCTTTACAATATGATAGTTTTTGCCACATGTGATGAGCCTAGCCTAAGCTGACTCATAAACCCTTCTTTGTTCCCTTGAAATTTTGTCAAACAATTTGAATGCAAACTTCCAGCTTGCTGGTATGAGTTATCAGTCTGATATGTTCTTTGAAAAATGATTATTGAATGCTTCCAATGTTTGAAAAACAACTCTACTATGCATTTATTAACACCTAAGAGCAAGTATGATTTTCCTTAATTAGCTACAATGTATATCAATGACTTCTAAGTGAAAAACTTGCACCTACAACCACTTGACATTATGTCAAACAATTGGTATGCATACTGAAAATGATTATTTCTGAGTGTGTAGTAATGTTGGAAGTGTTCTATGATATTCTTGTTGCAATATAGAAGTGGTAGAACAATGATAAGGACTTGCAACTAATGACTACTTGCAAATATATAAATCTGATTACAATTTTTTGAGATTGCAATGTGCTAGGATGCAAATATAATGACTGTCTTTTTATATCAAAACTTTCCACACTCTTATCATGTTCATAAACAACAAATGGGTGACAATAAATCAACAATATCTATCCCAAAAATGAATGCAATGTGTTTATAACAATACAAATAATAGGAACCTGAATTCTCATTGCAGTTGATACTAAGCCTTTGAGCCTCCAATACAATCTGGAAATGACTTCCTAGGGCAGCGCTTAGGTCTCCTCAACCCCTACGATGCATGCAGATGTTAATGTATTTTTTTCTGCTTTTTATTTGCCTTCCAAGACTAAAATCGCCCCTGCTCTAGGGCTGCGCCTAGCAAAGAGAAGATGCCTAAGTTAAATGATATTTCTATTGCCAAATCACCCTCCTTAATGTAACGCCCAACCAAGCCATCAAATATGGAAACCTTATTGACAAATCACAGCTCTATGCTTTGACAAAAATATGGAAAAGGTCTTCAATTGATTGTCTTCATCAATATCAAAATCTGGAAGCATTTTACTATTCACGTATCACTGTAGCATTTCACTATTCATGAGTTACTGTAGCGCTTTACTATTCACGAGTTACTGTAGCACTTAACAACAATTCATATCTGCAAGTAATAATCTTAAAAACGCTTGTGAAACTTCACCAATTTGCACAAATGAAAGGACCAAATTATCTTCTCCTCAATTTGCAACCCTTCAAGAGATCTTTCACTCCCTCAGTTATGCCATCAATAGGAAGTTTTTGTTTCCTATGATCAAAGAAGAAAACTGCGAAAGCCCTAGGGTCCACAATAAAAATTAACCAAAATAATATTCATCAACTGGATACTGAGAATGAGCTCTTACCTCTCTTTTTATTCTTTCATTAGGAGAGCTCAAACACCTTCCTGGCCAATGTGGGATAAAAGATTTATTCCCACATTAAATTATTCACTTAATGCACTTTATTATATTAAAGTGACTTTATTATTATAAAATTACTTTATAACTTTATAATAATATTAAAATATTAAATAAATCACTTAAGTCACTTAAACTTTAATATCTCTTGATGTACTTGTCTGATTACTAAGCCGTTTGAGCCAAGAGTCGACTCTCCCTATTCTACATGTGATTGGATGCCTGTCTAAAAATAGAAACCCTGAATAGTGACTTACTATAAATAGTAAGTATGTGAAACTGAGTCTAGAAACAGCTGCAAAGGCCCAATCAAGGTCGACACTGCCAATATGCTTTGCTCAGGTGTCTTTCTATTAATAGGGACCCTGACTCTCCCAAAATAGTAACTTACTATAAATAGTAAGTGTGCCAAACTAAGTCAAATAACCTATGCAAAGGCCAAAACCTGAATCCAGCTGAAGAGTAATGTCTCTAAATCACCAGTAACTGCCATAGAAGACCCTCTATCCATAACTGTTAGCCTACAAGGGTCAAATGATAGGATAATCCTTACGAACTCTGATGCTCACAAAATGGGGACATTACACCACACATACCATACATAGTTTTATATATGAAGACATTTGCATACTACACTTGGGAGGAGAAGATGACAGATAAAGTCATAATTTAAATATTTTTCCCTATCAAAAGACATTCACATACTACACTTGTCAAGAGAACATGGCTGATATATTAGGCTACATAGTGTGGCTAAAATGATTCCACGCTTTGAACAACCATCTCTGGTACGACGTCATGGTCCACGGAGGAAGCAATCTTTTCATTGAACATTTCCTGGATATTTTTAACCAAAAAATTACTCTTTAGTGTAATCTAGTTGTTTGACCTTGGCAATAGTTGCTTTCAAATGCTGTTCATAATTGTACATTTCAAGGTTACAGTGCAATGTGAACAGGTATTGCTTGTTCAATACATCTCTAATCACCTTATGTAGGCGTGCCCATGAGTTTTGTTGCCCCTTCATCAAATGCGATTGCCCATATTATATTTGTGTGGTCCTGCAACTTGACTTGAAGCATATACCTATAGTCATAGTCAGCAAGTATTGCATTACACTTTGTACAAAACCACTTTCCATCATTTGTCTAGGATAGTCTTTTCTTACAAGGCTTGTTACTTTAGCAGGAAGGGCATGCTAGATAGCAGAATGAGTTAGTTTTTATGAATCGTGTTGTTGCCATCAACACACATTGCAGAGGTTGTACTATATATGGAGCCTCTTGTCAAATGTCATTGATCATCATTCTTCTAGCAAGTGGGGGCATCCGAAGGAAGTTAGTAGATGAAGCCTGAATGTCAATGTCACTTTTTTTGAACCAAGTTTTAATTTGTTCTGTCTCCTCTATTTCAAGGTCAATCCATAGTTTTGTAGTGGATGAGGTGTTAATCACCTTGCCATTGAATTCAGACACATGCCAATTTCTAATAGCGAGAATTGTTGATTCATTGAGGAGGTACTTCTCTTGGAGCTGTGCACCCTTTTTTTGGGCTGATGATCCCCATAAAGTAACATCTATAGTTGTGTCGGTCATGTCTAAAATCATTTAAGTCTGTCTTGTGACCTCTGTCCCATCTCTTCTCTTAATTGTGGAGCATGGATGTACGCAAATGACAATTCCAATGGCATCAACATTCAAGCTGTTGGTTTTGATTACAAATGCATTGAGAGGTGTGAAAGAGTAATGGTCTTTTTGGATGGAGAGGTCATTTGCATAGAGGGTAACCCTCGAGTCAGGCAGAAGAAAAATTTCCAACCCACTATTAGGCTTGTTATAGAGTCTATTAGCAAGCCATATCGATCCTCCAGATAATGTGTATGTAGCTCTGACGAGGGATTTTTTCACAATGGATGTCAACTGCTTCATTGAAGCATGTCACACGTGTCTTAGTTCTTTCACAATCTATGATATCGAAGGTAAAGAGGTGACCACTTCCTTTCTTTGTGTTGTAGGTGTGTATTTCATTCTTTAGAGTTACGCAACCTTCCATGGTCCACCGTGGCTGGAACGGGTTCAAGTTTTTGATAGGGGTGATTGTCAATGGGGCCTCCTTGCCTAGAGCTGGATTGACACCAAATAACAGATGTCAGGGAGCAAGTCTTCCAGGAAGGCAAGGGTTTTTTGAAGATGCAGGTGAATCAGAGGATTCTGTTGTTGACCGTTCAACTTGTTAAAGATCTTCCGCACATAGGAAAATTGGCTCCCCAACTACTACATGGGTTGTGTGCACAATTTTTCAAGGTCGACAATGACAATCCACCTAAATAGTTATAGTGAAAGTATAAGCAACAATATGTAAGAGGAGAGTAAGCCTCATTTATTTTGTGTCAAATAGTAATCAATACATAAACATACCGTGGGCTAGCTAATCGAGGACAACTGTATCTTTTCAAGTGTATTATAGAGCCAGGCATGATCTCATTAGAATCTATGTGACCATTGTACCTGGCCGACAATGATGCTTTGTGCTTGTGCACAACGTCAGAGATATCCAACCTATATCAATTGTTGCACACATGTTTAGAGCCAAAACTTGAGATAGCTATGACCTGGACATGAGGTTCCAAAGCCACATTTCCTTCATGCATCAATCTAATTGCATTTGGAGTTAATAAGCTTGCCATTGTGCAGGCCAAGCAAAAAATCCTGCAAAAGTGTTAGATGTAAGGCGTTGTGCAAAGGAGTGGATACAACAACCTTTCCATCAAATAATAGCGACTAATTGCTAGATATAGTAGAGTAGGCCAAACAAGAGGCTAACAACAACATTTAGATGGGTGTAGGGAGCAACGCACCTAGAACAATTAAATTTTGTACACTATCTATTAACTTGTACTTCATTGTGGGGTGTGAGCAAATAAAAATAGATACTCTCTACGCAATTCATTATGGGCTATACTCATTTTTGACAATTGTGTACATGACATGTGTATAGTTTTGATTTTAATAGCTGAAAGATAATGTGCATACTTTTGATTATAATAGCTGAAAGATAAATGAAGTTAAGAAAACTCAAAAAACACACAGAAATATTGAGTTAACTATAATATTGTTTGATGTATCTTTACAATGGAAGGGACCAAAGGGCTAAGTAGTAGACAGGGGGAAGGAGTTGTACATTCTTGCCACCATAGCATGTCTTGTGATAGAATATACATGGTTTCCCTACTTATCGTGCTAGCAAAAGAAAGGGATTTGATGATTATCGGGCGATGTCTTCATTTTGTATCAAGAGGGAAACCATTTTCCCCAACATTGCAAAAAGAAAATAGCTATCTACAACAATCTATTTACAGTCTACTGTATGTCTACTAGGAGTTTCATGAAATCTTCCTTAATCCTAGAAGCATTTCCCATGCCATACAATGAATCAAATTTTAATGCTTGAAGGGTTTCACAGTATGCATCCAAAACAACAAATGTTGTATGAAATTTTTGGACTGCCTGTTGCACCATTTTGACTTCATGGTTCTACACATGACATGCATCCTCACATGTCTTCTTAGCATCTTAAAGAGTGTTGTGACAACCTCTCATGATCTTTGCAAAAATTACAATGTTGCTTTGGCACATGCCAACCCAATTAACAGAAGCTAAGTTTGATGGCAAAGAAGGAGAAGCATTAGGTCTTGATCTTGTAATGTCTCCCTTGGAGGAGTTTCTAGAGATGGTGATAATGTCTACAGTTGGCTTTAAGTTTTCCATTACTTGGGGAGTTAAATGGGAAGCAAACAATATGAAGATGACCGTAACAAGAATACTCTTCATTATTTGATAACTATACAACTTGAATTTGTATGATTCATAAATAGTCATTTGAAAATGGGTTGGTATTAAAAATTAAAATAGAATTTCAGTAGGATATGTGGTTTTAAAACAAAGGAGGGGATGCTCCAAACATAACACAATAAAACAAACTATAAATAATATTTCCACCTAAATCAATACAAGAGGGGTATACGTGAACTATTAAAGAAGGTTTTTTTAGTTAGAAGAATATAAAAATAAGCAGTAACATGAACCACTTGCTTTGCGTGCATAGAAAAAATCAAGTTGGAGCATGTATTCATAGTTGACTATGATATAATATATTGTCTTCTATTGCTATGTCAATTAAAATGTTAATCAAATTTAGTAAGAAAATTTAAATAAAAAGCTATTTTAATTATAAGTATAGATGTATTTTACTCTAATTTAATTTTTTGTTTTACTTTGAAACTTTCTAATAATAATTCCGATTTATTTAATTGTTTACTCAATTATTATTTTTATTTATAGCTATTTAATCCACGTAAAATTTATAAATATAAACATTCTTCTAAAATTAACAATATCGCTAACAATTAAATTATATCTAATATAATTTATTTTGTTTTCAATGACAACTATTTTTAAAATCAAAATTGTTAAGAAAACTTAAATACAACAATCTTAAAAAATATTTATAAACAATTATTTTATTTCACTTTAATTCTACATCTACTAATTTACTCACCTCTAAGTTTTTACCAGCCTCTACAATTCCACGTACTTCTTGTTAACTGGGAGCAATTTTCAATTTAGTAAAACTTTTGGAGAACAATTCTAATTTATTTATAAAGGAAGATTCTATTTACAAATGTGAAGACAACTATTTAAGAGGAATATTTATATAAAAAATAATAATTTATATATATAAAGACACTATCTATTTATAGTTGCAATGCCTCATTTTATCGATTCACATTGTGAGCGGAGTAATTTCACTGCTTATTTATTAGAGTAATTTTAATTAGCATCGGGTAGTTTGGTTTTACTATCTTTCAGATTTTTTCAATTGCAAGGCCTAAGGGGTTCTTTGCTGAAAATTATTTAGAATAAGTAATGTGGATGAAATCAAGGCAAACCCATCATGTTGAAGTAACTTTTTCAAGTAGATTTTAAAAAAATAGAACAAATCCTATGTTTTGAAGTTTTATTCATCTCTAGATAGCTAAAAGCTTCTATTTATATGAACTATTCTTTATAATAATTATTTAGATGAGAAAACCAAAATCTTTATTATAATATGCTTCTGTCATTTGTATGCATTTTATTTTTTTGCTTTACAATTTTGATGTATATTTTTTATTAAATAAAGAAAAACTATTGCTCAAAACCTATTATAGAGTAGGTTGGAGGTAATACCAAATAGGTTGCAAAAAGATTTGAAAGACTATTACACCAAAGGGGGGGTTTATATAGCTAGCTTTCAATTATTTAAACACAAAGGAAAGGAAATGTCCTTTTATAGTCCACGATATCAGGCGGTCTGTTTTTGGGTCTATAGATGGCTTACAATATATGGGACTCCTTGTACTCCCGATATGAGGGAGGCACCTAACTCGTGCTCCACAATATGAGGTGTACATACCTTACCCCTTGTAGGATTTGAACTTGTGACCTCTCTTTCAAGAGTACAAGTTCTCCACCATTAGGCCAAGAGTACAAGAAAGACGAATAGATTTGGACAACAACAGCAAAGGAAGATTGTCATTCAAGTATACATACTTGAAATGAATGGTTGGATGTTGAAACTCCAACCTCCTGCTTGTTCGCCACACAGACTTCAAACACAGCCAAATCTCGTCTGTCTTGCCTATGCCTTGCGTCCAGGTGAGAGCCATTTAAGGTTGCTTGACATTTATTGCATGCAATGAAGTTTTGGTGTCCTATTAAATTGCAGGGCAAGCACGAAAACCCCAAGAATGGTGTGGAATGGCATGGGCGCACTCAAAGCCATACCTAGTGACATAAGCCATCTTATGAAATCTACGTTTCATGTACTTATTTTGGGCTATTTTTAAATTGTGGGGATAGGATCAGGATGTGTCCATGACTTGGTGTTCCAGCCTCTTTCTACCACGTTTTCTATGCCAAAATCTATGAACACAGGTGTCGATGTACATTCTGTTCATTTATTTTTCATGGTATTTAATTAAAATTTTCATTGACATAAGATGTCCATGTAGGATGAGTGGAAGGAGCAATATTTAATTCTTGTTTTCTAAGAACTTATGAGCATATATTGCATCTTTATTCTTATATAACTATGACGTTTATGGGCATTACTTTTTTTTATCGTTTGTTAAATTTAATATGCAAAATTTTAAGCTTTAATTTGTGGGGAAAGGAAATCACAGATCTGCCCTTGAGGAAAGCTTTTTTTGCGGGAAAAATATTTCGTAGTGAGATGGCAGATATCGTGCACAGTACAGGGGACTCCTAAGGAAAACAAAGGGTCAAGTGAATAGAGCTTGTAAGATTTTGTAGGCCCATAGTACTGTCCGTCAAATGGCCATAACCCATTTCCACTTGCTGCTACAAATTTATTGAATGATAACCCTTCCCTTGCCCTTTCTCTAGCTAATAGACATGACCATATATCTTATGCACTTGCACCCCTTCTAATCAACATCGTATGTTGCTTATTGGAATGCGTAGGGAACACATTAGTGGGAATTAGAATACCCACAATTTGGCATTGGGAAGCCTACAAAATTTATGGGCATTTGACAATACACTTTTTCGGTGGGATTTCCCACCTATAATAGCCTATCGGCTAAAGAAAGCCTTTTAATCCTTCATTTTATTATCTCTCAACAAATCTTTCTTTGCTTGAGTCCTTGAGTCAATGCATTGTATTTTTTTGCATCAACTAGCTTTGAAAATTCATTCTCATAAAGATCCCAAATATCTTGAGAGAAAAATAAAACTTTAATGGTGATTGCCCAATAATCATAATTCTTCCCATTAAACCGTGTGATTTGTGGATTTGTTAAGCTTGTGCTTGCTGCCATTGTTGATTGTGAAAACTTGTCTTTTTGAAGAAAACATCTTTATCGGAGAAATTTTGTGTTTTAAATTTTGGTTTTTGTTTTTAAGTTGTGGAGCTGTTTTATTGGGGCTTATTGTTGCCTTTATCTTGCCTCAAACAAGTGTCAACTTGTTTTTGACAACCAATTGTGTAACTGTGTATTTCCCCCCCTCCCCCAAAATACATGTAGGCAACAGTGGAATCGAGAGTTATAACAGTTTTCAAAGAGAGAGAAAAGAAACCCTATTGCATAGAGCTCTGCCTGTGCAAGGAGCATAAACTTTTGGTTAAGAGAGGGTGAGAGGTTTTCATTTTGTTTTCCAAAGTGAACTGATGTATGAATGAGACAAGGCATCAAATCATCGCTAGGGCATCATATCTTTCACTGGCATCAATCTTATTTTAAGATTGGTTTGAAGTTACTGCCAGTCAAGAGGTCGATTGTGGGGGGACAAGAAGAGAACGCCCCCAATTTGGTGTGAGAAACTTGTTGTTCACAAAGAAAGGGCAGTAATTGGAAGAAAACAAAAACTCATGCCAAGTGATTTGAAAAAGAGGAAATGGTTCTTGAAAGACGTTGTTTGGCTGTTCAAAAGAGGGAGACCGGTTGTTTTTGGAGGAGAGAGCTATTGGGAGACAATTTCTAACAAAGAGAGTTATGCCTGGCAAAAGAGACAGTGAAGGTTTTGATTGAGAGTGTGGCCGGTTTTGTGTTGGAGGCCAAACTGTTCTTTGTAGGAGAAAAAAGGAAAATGTTTGAGAGAAGGGAGTGATCTAGGAGAAGTGCAATGACAGGATGAAGATGAATGAGTGAAGGGATCACCACCGTGTGAGTCTTCTCAGCCTATGTCAAAGGGGGCGAATTGTCTTGAGATAAGAAGACTGAATGAGAATAGAGGATGTGTGGTAGGGAAGAAGATTAGGTAAACAATGCATAAGGTAGTTCATTATCTTTGCAATCTGTAGATGCCTCCTTTGTGTGAGTTTCTGTTAATGGAATGAGGAATGATTCCTTTAAATTTTGAATTCCTGTTGATTGGAAATAAGGAATGAATTTGCAAATGTTTCTTGTCGCTATATCGTGAAGTCTCTTACTTGAATGAGGAATGAACTTGTGTGTTCTTGTCACCATTGGCCATGAATAGGCCTATTAATCGAACCAACATTTTGCTATTTTAGTTTCATTGTTTATCACAAGTAATCATCACTATCATCGGAAGTGTTTCTATTGGAAATTATAGTTTGAGTTTTCTTTTTATCATCATCTTTAGGAACTCGTGGTTTCAATTAGCACAGGTGTGTCATCATTTTGGTATCAGAGTGAGAGATATGGGAGAGCTTTAGAAGGTTTGAGAATTTGTGTGTGTCAAAAGGTGTGGAGGAAGTTTAGTTATGTCCATCAATTCTTGGATAGATATGTGTTGCAGAATGACAGGTTAATGTAAAGAACCTAGGTACCAAAAGATTAGGTAGAGGGAAAGAAAAGAGAAGCCCTAGGTGAGGTATCAGGAAGACAAAAGAGGAAAGGTTAGAAGATGTAGCAACATACTAAGAAGGAAAGGATCAAGAAGAGAGGCAATATGAAGAAACAAGATTCAGAGTTTGAAAGAGAAATGGTAGAGTTGAGAAAAGATTTGGAGAGATGTAAGTTATTGGTGAAACAAAGACTTGAGGAAAGAAGCCAAGAATGTGATTGGTATTGGCCCATGAAAAAGAGGTTGAAGTGGCTAGTGAAGTTGATTGTGAAGAAAAGAAGAAGACAAGGTGTGGCAGCTTTGAAAAGAGAGGATAAAAGAAATTGGTACAACGGGAAGTTGCTAAGTGAGCAACCTGTATAGGACTTAAAGAAAGATAGAAAAGAATGGAGAAGAGAAGAAGTACAAAAAGAAACACTTGAAGAAGGAAGTAGTAAAGAGGAGAGAAAATCCTCCATAAAGGAGGTGCTTAAGGAGACATCTTGGTCTCTTGATTTATTTGCTAATGATATGTTTGAGAATGTGAATGCAGGTAAGAGGAAGGTTGAGAACAAGCCTTAAAGACGATAAGTGTATGGGAAAGAGGAGTACCTGTAGACAAAGATAAAGATGAGAAAGAAAGGAAACAAGTTGCAGTGGTATGCCAAGTAGACCAAAGAAAATAGTTTGCAGCAGCAGAGGTACATTGTAAGGTACTTAAACATGAATAGAGGGTTATTAAAGAAAGGGAGGAAACCTGAAAAAAGGAAGAGATGAAAGGAAATGACACCAAGGATGGAAGAAAATGGGTAAATGTGAGTATGAATGCTGAGTTTGATCATATATGTGGAGATAGGAATGTAAATGTGCAAGTTAAGAAAGAGAAAAGACAATCAAAAGACCATGGATATTGGGTTCCAAGTTGGTAGAAGAAACCCGTTAAAGAAGGAAATCAGATAGCTTATGATAATGTTTGTGACAACAAACAAAAAAAAAGGATGTAAGAAATGACAAAGTTTCCAAGTAGACAAAAAGGTAGGAGAAGTGGAGATATAGAAGGATATCAGCCCAAGAAGATGGAAAACAAATTGTGGATAGTGAAGTGTGGGATAGCAGTAAAGGAACATGGTTTAATGTAAAAGATAGTGAAGAAAAGGACAAGTCCAATAAACAAAAAATCATGAGGAAGCCAACAAAGGATGACAAGAGGACCTTGCAATAGGATATGCAATGAGCGAGAACTTATGTAGAACTCAAGAAGAAAGAAGAAGCATTAGCACTCCATGAAGATGACAAAACAATGGAGCTTGAAAAAAGGAAAAAGAAGGAGAATGAGGTAGCAACTTGGAAGAAGTTGGAGGAGAGTACATACAATGTGGAAGAGTTGTGGAGGCTTGTGGATGAAAAAGCCATGGGAAGGGAAAGATACAAGAAGCAAAAAGAAACAAACGAAAATTGATTGAACACATGACAGTTATTTTGGAGCGATATTGGAAGATGCAAAAAAAAAAGAATTGAGAAATACTTTTTGGCTGATGCCCTTATGTGCGGGAGCACATGTTTTGTCCCTTGGGGAGCCTAATGTAGGGGCATCAAAGAAATTTTGTGTTTCAAATTTTGGTTTTTGTTTTTAAGTTGTGGAGGTGTTTTATCGAGGAGAATTCTTGTCTTATCTTGCCTTAGACAAGTGTAAACTTGCTGTTGATAGCCAAGTGTGTAATTGTGTTTTTCCCCCACACCCCAAAATACATGTAGGAAACAGAGGAAACAAGAGTTATAATGGTTTTTAGAGAGGGAAAATAAGCCTCGACACCCTGTGGCATAGAGTTCTTCCTGTGCAAGGAGGAGAAAAAACTTTTGGTTAAGAGAGGGCAATGGGTTTTGATTTTGTTTGCCAAAGGGAACCGATGTATGAATGAGACAAGGCATCAACTCATTGCCAGGGCATTGTATCTTTCACAGGCGTCAATCTTATTTTTAGATTGGTTTGAAATTGCTGCCAGTCAAGAGGTCGACTGTGGGGGGACAAGAAGAGAACACCACTAATTTGGTGTGAGAAACTTGTTCACAAAGAAAGGACGGTAATTGGAAGTAAACAAAAACTTGTGCCAAGTGATTTGAAAAACAGGAAACGGTTCTTGAAAGAGGCTATTCGATTGTGGAAAGAGGGAGACTGATTGTTTTTGGAGGAGAGAGCTATTGGGCAACAATTTCTAGCAAAGAGAGAGTTCTGCCTAGAAAAAGAGATAGCAAAGGTTTTGATTGGGAGTGTGGTTGGTTTTGTGTTGGAGGCCAAACTGTTCTTTGTAGGAGAATAGAGGAAAATGTTTGAAAGAAGGGAGTGATCTGGGAGAAGTGGAGTGATAGGATGAATAATTGAAGGGATCACCATCGGGTGAGTCTTCTCAGCCTCTGTAAGAGGGGGTGAACTATCTTGAGATAAGAAGACCGAATGAGAATAAAGGACACGTAGCAGGGAAGAAGAGTAGGTAAACAACGCATAAGGTAGTTCATTGTCTTTGCAATATGTAGATGCCTCCTTTGTGTGAGTTTCTATTAGTGGAATGAGGAACAATTCCTTTGAACTCTGAATTCCTATTGATTGGAGATAAAGAATGAATTTGCAAATGATTCCTGCCACTGGTGTTTATGTACTGTGAAGTTCCTTACTTGAATGACGAATGAACTTGTGTGTTCCTGTCACCATAGTTGGAATATTCAGCGTTTGCAAGTAATCGACAAGCCCAAAAAACTCAGCTCGGCAAAAACTCAGAAAAAACTCGAGAAATTAAAAAATTGCTTAAATTTCACTAAAAACGCTTTTTTGTTGTTGCAAAATTCAAAGATAAGATGCATCCAATGAGTCAATAAATGAATACATATCAGAAACAAGTAGTATTTGATTGATTTGAAAGAAAATTGGATACAAATGGCATCCTCATGTGGAATGCTCAATGCGCTGATATGATAATAGTCTGAAACAAAATGAAAATAGAAAATTGTCTTTGTAAAACTAAAAGTAAATACTACATAAACATTAATATATTTCAGTTTTTACAAATTCACATCTTCCTCTTCCCATGTCTAGATCTCAGCAAGGGACCGGAAGAGGGTCTAATCATAGGAGTCTGCTCCTGCCATGCCTATGGCTCAACCTCCATCCTAGATGTAGATCCTCTTGCAACTGCTTATGGTGGCACTGGCAATGACTCCTCCTCCTCAGGGTCATCCTCAAGGTTGTCCAATGAGAATGCAAATCCTCCCTCCTCCATTTCCTGTCGCTCTAAATCATAAATCTCATCCTCAGTAAATAATGGAGGCTGCTCCCCTCGCCCTGTCCAATCACTGTATGGATCTATCTCATCCAAATCAATTGGATCATCATATGATATTTCCTCTACTTTCCTTCTATGCAATCGAAGATTATATTGCACATAAACAAGGTCATTGAGCCATTTTTGAGTGAGTTTGTTCCTCTTCTTTGTGTGGATGGCCTCAAACAAACTCCAATTGCGCTCACAATTGGACGAACTACAAGGCTGGCTCAAGACACAGAGGGAAATTTTTTGAAGATTTGGGGTTTTTCCACCCCAATTTGTCCACCAAACATCTACAAAAAAAACAAAAAAAGAGTTAGAAAATTGTAACTTGTAACTTGTAACTTGTAATTATCAATTTTTCATTTTTGTAACTTGTAAATTTCAAATTTTATACCTGGTGGCAGCCTAGATACTGCTCTCTTTGCCAAGTCTGAAGAGAAGAGTGCACCCCTTTTTTCTCTATAACTCTGCAATTCATTAACAATGCAGTTTGCCTCATCAGGTGTGGATGTCATCTGCTGAATGCAAGTAGTGAGGCCCTCCATAACCTCTCCAGTAGGATCTGCATAGGTTCCTGAATGGATGAAACGGGGGTTCAAGAATTACCTTGCCGCATGGATAGGTTGGTGGAGTTGATTGTTCCACCTCTTGTCAATAATCTCCCAAATGGGATCAAATTTGAGGCTGTTCTCCAAGTTATAATAATTTCTAATAGCCTCCTTGGCCCTATCCATGGCCTCATAAAGATACCCCATTGGGGTTTGATCCCCATCCACCAAGCGGAGCACTCTAACCAAGGGCTCTGACACCTACAATATAAATTTAAAAATGCGAAAAAAGATTAGAGTTACAATTTAGTAATTTACAAATTTACAATGAAAGACATTAACTTTAAGAAAAATGTTCAATTTGAATTTAGATTCAAACTCAAAGTTTTGAAGTTACCTTCACAATTTCTGTTGCTCTTTGTGCAAAGAGGGGCTCAAAGACAATGTTTTGAACTCTTTCTCCTTCTGGCTTCTTCGAATAAGGTGAGTCTACTCACAAACATTTGTTTCAAAGCCGTCAATGCACCAAGAATGCTTTGCAATGTTAAGAAAACTATTGCAAACCTTGTCACACTAGGTCTCACCAATTCTCTCCCTTTGGTGTGCTCCCTCATCAAGTTGAGAACCCAAGGGTGATTGTAGATATATTTAGCGATCCTCCTTCCATCCTCTACAATCGGTGTGACCCAATCTAATTTGCCTATGTCCTCCAAAAGAAGGTCAAGGACATGGGAAGCACATGGTGTCCAAAAAATTGTGTGGTGTTTATCTTGGAGGATTCTTCCTGCTGCCACATATGCCGCTGCATTGTTAGTTATGATTTGCACCACATTTTCAAGCCCAACCTCCATGCACACTTGTTCCAACATTCTAGCCAAATTTTCTGCATTTTTTACTATGCTGGAGGCATCCACAGATTTCAAGAACACCTCATTTTTGCAAGAAACCAAAATATTAATGATGGTATGGTTTTTTCCATCCGTCCACCCATCAGAAAGAATAGTGCAGCCATATTTTTTCCATTCTTCTCTTTGTTTTTCTATCGTTGCCCTTGCCCTTTCAGTTGCATTAGAAAACAACCTACAAGTAGAAAGTGAAATTAAGTACACAATTTTAATTTGTAAACAAAAAAATAACTTAAATTAATCATAAATTAAACTTAAAAAACATAAATTAAAGAATATAAACTAACCTCCCACTCAAGTCTTTGCACGAAGGTGCCTTGTAGCATTTCCCTGCAACTATCCAATGCGGTCACCAAATTTTGCCAGTAAGGTGAGCTTGCCACATTGAAAGGGATGTTGTTGAAGTACTAGAAATCGGCACAAGCAACATCTGCATGCTCATGCACCTCCTTATTCCACCCAATTGCCTCTAATGAAGGTTGTGCACTAGGTGTGTTTCTAGGCACAAAAAAATCATCAATGTGTGAACCTGTGGCTGTAGGTGTTGATCCTGACCCTAGTACTCTACTAGAGGTAGTCAAAGGGATGGAGGTGGTGGTGGGTTGCAGCGATTGCCTTCGCACATGTGGACCATGAAGAGAGCCCACTATGCCAGTTGCTACATCATCATCATCTAACAATGACTCAAGGTTGATTGCACTTGCAACACCTTGAGAAGAAGCTATGGCAGCTTGCATTGCCACTTTGGCCTTCGCTCTTTGCACCTTTTTTTCTTCTGTAGCAGAAATTATTGCATTCATTTGTCTTTTTATTTCCTCATTGGTGTTTATGCAAGCCTTAGCATCACGTCTAGGGATGCCTGCAAGGTGGTATTTGAGGCGATTAATGCCTCCACGGAATACATTTTTACACTTAATGCAATACACTGATCCAGGTTCTGGTCCTTCATATGCATATTTCCAAGCAGGATCTCTAGCTCCTGTTGGAGGAGTACCTACATATTCCCCACTCCCAGGCACGGATGGGGCTGAGGTAGGGGTAAAAGCAGATTCAAAAGCCATTATCAATTAACCTACACACACAAAAGTGAAAGCACGACTTGTTAGTTTTTTGATAGAAAATTTTAAAACAAGCTAAATTAGATTAAATAAATATAGATTACTTTAAATTAGTAAAATCTAAACTAATCTAAAATTCTAAACATTTTCATCAAAAAAATTGGATTAAAAAAAGAAATTAATAAACTAGGGTTACAAAAAAATGTAAAAAAAATGTAAAAATCAGAAAATTACTTTAAATTAGTAACAAATTAAGCTAATATATGATTTTAAACATGTTTTCAACAAACAAGAAGAATCAAAATAAAAAAAATAACTAGGGTTTGAAGAAAATTTCAAAAAAATGAAAAAATCATCAAAATATGTAAAAAAATCAGAAAAAAGTGTCACAAATTCTTGTTTTGATGAATCTAAATCTTCTTTTCAACAATATAAATGTATTTAAATCTATTTTACAATTCATTCATGATGTTTTTAAATCATACAATCAACAAAAATGAAGAAAAAATTAAAAAAAAAGAAAGAACAAGCAAAATCATAAAACCTACCTAGAAATCCAATTTGCCTTCGAAATCTGATGAAATTCTCCTCAAATCTCATCTCCTCGATGTAAAATCACTGAAAAATGGTGCAAAATTCCTTAGACTTGGTTCTTTCTTTGCCAAGAGTGAGAGACACAAAAAAAGCAAATGAAATGAGCTTTTGGCTGCCAACGGACTCTATAGTCTAATCGCGTGAGTTTTTTTTTCAAACTCGTCGAATTTTGTGAAAAAACTCACCAAAAAGTTGGCAAGTTTTTATGGCAAGTACTTTTTGTATTTTCTCATTTTCAAAAAAAACTCACGAGTTTTTGAAAATTTGCGAGTTTTCCAACCATACTTGTCACCATTGGCCATGAATTTTCCTATTAATCGAGCCAACATTCAGGAACTTGTGGTTTCAATTAGCACATGTGTGTCATCAGCTGGAAACCTTAGCTTTGAAAATCCCTATTGTGATAAACCTGTTCTGATACCAGGTAAAGGGAAGAGGCAGAGGAGGAGAGAACTAAAACATAGAGCAAAAAATAGAGATATAAACACAAAGATGATTTGAAAATGATTCCAATTTCATATATATAATCCAAAGACATACAATATCTGCTATCATAAAATAAACTTAGAACTGTTGCTCTGTTTTTTATTCAGAAAGAAATTGTAAAATAAAACTCCCCTGTTTATGTTTGCTATCATAAAATAAACTTAGAGCTGTTGCTCTTTTTTTTATCCAGAAAGAAATTGTAAAATCAAACTCCCCTGTTTTGTTGCTTTCTTCAAATTGTTGCAGCAATATATATTCATAAGGAGCCTGTTACAACTGCAATACTGGTAGCTCTCTATTTTTCAAAACATAAATATTACACCCTACAAAATGACTTGGGTGCAATGTATATTCCTAGAGAAAGAGGGAAAAGATAGAAGGAACAATAATTACATTTAATTCAAAATCCTTTTTCAGCGTGGGAGAAATCTAAGGACAAAATATACAACTAAATCCAATTAATTATAGTCCTTTGTGCAATAAATATGAAATGTGAAGTAAATGGGAGCAGCAGGAGAAAAATCTTCACATGTATGAAGGAGTGGAGAAGACAAAGTGACGGCGGGAGAATTAAATACTATAGTTGGGATTAATTTCCAACATATATGTCTAGAGAGCATAGAAAAGAGCAATGGAAAACAACAACTCTGTTTTCTATGGGTGAGATTCTGTTTTCTGTATGTAAGAGCAACAACTCTGATTTTAAGATAAATTTGTATTTTGTTAGTAGCAACTATTATTTTTCATTGCTTTGTGTATTGTTAGGAATAAAGTGTTTTAAAACAAAAAGATAAAAATGAATAGAGAAGAAAAAAAAAAAAAGTGTCTCAATATTGCATGGAAATAAAAATAAAGCAAGTCAGGAATAGAAGATTTTGTGATAGGTAAAAAACAATTATTTTGAGAAGTATCTTTTATTTGGAGATAGAGATAAGATTTTATTAGATGTTTCTAAAAGAAATGCTTTATCTCTAGAAGGTTCTCATATGCAATGTAATAGTATATATTGATACTTTGAAATAGTCATTTTTGAGAAAGGTGAGAGTCAGTTTGCACGTCTATATGCTGCCGAAATGTTGCTGAAATTCCTCTAGAATAAATTGAGGTGAAGACTCCTGTAAGAACTTGCATTGCAAGTGTGTTGTAATTTGTTTCAAAATTTGATAATACATTGTGCAGGTTTTGGAATGTGGGGTTTTCTACTGGAAGGGTTTTCCCCACGTAAATCACCGAGTTATGGTTTTATTGTTATTATGTTTATGGTATTATGTGTTTCTTGAAATCTCTGTAATATTTTATTTGAAATTTGCATAACCCTCCTCTCAAGGTTAGTATAGGAAGCGTTTCCGCACACCTTTGCTTCCTTACAAGTGGTATTAGACCTTGGCCAATTTTGGTTCTATTTGTTGAGTACAGGGTTTTTTGAACTAATCAGGTTTGAGTGGGAGCTTGTGTAGAGTATTTCATATTCTCTATTGTAGGATAATAGAGATGGGGAGCACATCTGGGAGGATTGAATTAGAAAAGTTTTTTGGCACAAATTTTGAAATGTGGAAGCTAAAGATGGAAGATTTGTTGATTGATTGGGATCTATGGGATGTAGTGGATGAAAATGTCTAGAGGCCTACGGATCCAGCTTTGGCTACAAAATATGATGTAATGGATAGAAAAGCTAAAGATCTCATTGGATTGTCTTGCAGATTCAATCCTGATAAATGTCCACGAAGAACCCACTTCGAAGAATCTTTGGAAGAAGTTGGGTGAGATATACCATGCCAAATCTCTAGTAAATAAGATTTTCTTGAGGAAGAAGCTGTATTCCTTGAGAATGGAAGGTGGAAAAATTTCTGAGCATCTAGAAACATTCAATATGCTAGTGACTCAGTTGACCTTAGTTGGGGTTAAGATGGATGAGGAAGAAAGGTTCCAAACTTTGCTATGTTCGCTACTAGACTCATGGGACAGCCTAGTCATGGCCATTGGGAGCACTTATGTCATCTTGAAGATGGAGGACGTTGTTGGTTCTCTACTCTCTGAAGAGATGAGAAGGAAGGTCTCTCTGAGTGCCAAAGGGGCTTTGAGTGTTTGAGGAAGACCAAAAGAACAAGGCAAAGATGAGAAGCAATGTGGCCATTCCAAGTCCAAAAATAAGGGGAGATCAAAATCTCCTGGTAAGTCCAAGGCAATATGTTGGAACTGTATCAAACCCGAACACTTCCGAAAGGACTGTAAGGATGACAAGAAAAAGAAGAAGAAGAAGCAAGATTCTGATTCTAATTCTAAATAAGAAGATGGAGATGCCTTTATTGCAGCCTTGGCCACTCATGCAGGTGATAATGTATGGTTGATAGACTTAGGTGCATCTTTCCACGACTCCTAATAGAAACTGGTTTAGTAAGTATGAAAACTATGATGGTGGTAAGGTGTATTTGGGTGATGATTCTTTCCTTGATATTGTTGGCCGTGGTAGTATTCATGTGAAATTTTCTGATGGTAGAGTTAGATGATTTGATGGTGTCTTGCATATCCCAGGACTAGCAAGAAATTTATTATTTGTTAGCAAGTTAATAGGGGTGTGCACGTATAGTTTTCTGATGTAGGTGTGAAAATGGTGAGAGGTGCTATGGTGATAGCGAGAGGAAGCAGATTGGGTACATTGTACTAGCTCGGTGCATGCACAGTTGAATGCAATAGCACTTCTAATAAGATTAAGCCAAAAACTACTTCGTTGAAAAAAGAGATGGTTTCCTCTTTTGTGGATGGTCGTGGCTTTTGGGTACCCAAGGGTGCTTTGTCTACCGAATTAAAGTTTCCTGTAGAGAAGGCTATTTTATGGCACCAAAGGCTTGGCCACATTGGAGAGAAGGGTTTAAAAGCCCTGAAAAATAAGAACCTCGTTGAGGGTTTGAATGATTGCAATCTAGAGTTTGATTTTTGTGAACATTGTATTTATGGCAAACAAAACCACATTCAGTTTTACTCTTCTTGTAAGTCTTCATGTATCTTGGATTTGATTCATTTTGATGTATTTGGTTCTGTTGATGTTTCTTCTATTGGTAAATCAGTTTATTATGTTACTTTTATTGATGATTTTAGTAGGAGAAGATGGGTATATTTTTTAAAGAGTAAATATGAAGTTTTCAATTGTTTTAAGGAGTTCAAGGCTTTGGTAGAAACTCAAATTGGAAAGAAAATTAAATGTTTGAGGACTGACAATGGTGGTGAGTATTTTTTTGTAGACTTTGACAAATTCTATACAGATTGCGGGATTAAAAGATAAAAGACAACTCTGTATTCTTCGTAGAAGAATGGAGTTGCAAAAAGAATGAACAAAATGTTGATGGAGAAGGCTAGGAGCATGTTGAGTGGAGCTGGTCTAGAACAAAAGTTTTGGGCTGAAGTTGTTGCCATTGCTTGTTATTTAATAAATAGATCTTGTACATTAGAGCTTGTTGATAAAACACCAATGGAGGCATGGTCGAGGAAAAAGCCTTCACTTAGAGATTTGAGAATTTTTGGTTGAGAGGCATATGCACATGTGCCTAAGGAGAAGAGAAAAAAATTGGATTCTAAGGCTATCAAATGTATCTTCATTGGCTACAACTATAGTGTGAAAGGATACAAGCTTTGGGACCTGTTGCACATAAGGTAATTTATTCCAAAAGTGTTATTTTTAGAGAGACTAAATCTTCTCCTATTAATTTTCAGCGAGATCAACATAAAGAAATTGAACAAAAAAAGGATGTGGTTCAACTTCCTTCTATGCCTGAGGAAGATGAATTGAGACACCTAAATAGACCAGAAATTGAGGAGAGCTCATCAAACTCGGAATATTCAGAAGAGGAAGAAGAGGAGGAACAAGTGGAAGAACCTCCACCTCAGCTTGTTCGAAGGTCTACAAAGCAAAGGCAACCACCTCTAAGGTATTGGTATTCCCCTGAGAATTGGAAGTGTATATTTGCTTTGAGTACTAATGTTGATGAACCATGATCTGTGCAAGAAGCTTTGGGCATGAATGATTCAGAGTTGTGGAAGATAGCCTTGGATGAGGAGATGGCAACTCTTAAAAGGAATGATACATGGGACCTGTACCATTTCCTAGAGGTCGAAAATCTGTTGGATGTAAATGGGAGTTTAAGAAAAAGATTGGTTTAGATGAAAATGATGAAAAGTATAAGGCACAGTTGGTTGCGAAGGGATACTCTCAAGTTGAGGGTATTGACTATGGTGAGATTTTTTCTCCTGTTGCTAAAATGACATCCATTCGGTTTTTATTATCTATTGTAGCAGCTTATGATCTAGAGGTGGAACAAATGGATGTGAAAATTGTGTTCCTTCATGGTGATTTGGAGGAAGAGATTTATATGACATAGCCAAAGTACTTTGTGGTAAAAGGTAAAAGCAAGTTGGTTGTAAGTTAACAAAATATTTGTATGACCTTAAACAAAGTCCTAGGATGTGGTACTAGAAGTTCAATACATATGTGTTGAGTTTGGGATTTGGTGGTCTAAATTTGATCACTGTGTATATTTTAAATCTAATGGTGATTATTTCTTGGTAATTGTTTTATATGTTGATGATATGTTGTTTGTTGGGAAAGGCAAAGGTTTGATTGTAGAATTGAAATCTCAGCTCTTTGTGAAATTTGAAATGAAAGATCTTGGTGTAGAAAAACACATACTTGGGATGGAGATTAAAAAAGATCATGAGAACAAAAAGCTATGGTTTAGCCAGAGTAAGTATGTTTGTTTTGTTTTGCAAAGGTTCAACATGCAAGATTGTAAACCACTTTGTGTTCCTATTACATTGGGAACAAAACTCTCTATTTTACAATGTCCTACATCCCCGTTGGAGATGGAAGACATGAGCAGAGTGCCCCACTAGAGTGCAGTAGGAAGCTTAATGTATGCTATGGTCTGTACAAGACCAGACATTTCCCAAGTAGTGGGAGTTCTTTCTTGTTTTATGTCTAATCCTGGAAGAGTGCATTGGGATGTAGTTAAGAGGGTCTTCAGATATTTGCAGGGTACAACAGAGTATTCTATATGTTTTCATGGTTTAGGAGATCAACATTCCCTAAGTATTCATGGTTTTGTGGATTCAGATTGGGCTGGTGATGTTGATAGCACAAGGCCCATCAGTGCATATGTGTTTACTCTTAATGGTGGTGCAATCAGTTGGATGAGAAAGCGACTGGCTGTGGTCGCTTTGTCCATTATTGAGGCAGAATACATGACAACTATTCATTCTTGTAAAGAAGCCATTAGTTTGAAGCAGTTGTGTTCAGATATTGGATTAAAACACGAAGCAGTTACAGTCTATTGTAACAGTCAGAGTGCAATCTCCTTTGTGAAGAACCCGACTTTTCATGCCAGGACCAAACACATTGATGTTCAGTATCACTTTGTTAGAGATATGGTTGAGGATGGCAGGGTAAAGCTGAAAAAGGTTGTAGATGCATTAACAAAGCCTATGAGCACAAAGAAGTTTAGATGGTGTTCCAAATTAATGGGTCTTTTGGCCCCCAACAATTAACTACTTATTTTCTATTGGCTCATGCAAGGTGTTCGACGAGTGGGAGAATGTTAGGAATAAAATGTTTTAAAACAAAAAGATAAAAACGAAAAGAGAAAAAAGAAAGAAAGAAAGAAAGTGTCTCAACCTTGCATGGAAATAAAAATAAAGCAAGCCAGGAATAGAAGATTTTGTGATAGGTGAAAAACAACTATTTTGAGAAGTATCTTTTATTTGGAGATAGAGATAAGTTTCTATTAGATGTTTCTAAAAGAAATGCTTTATCTCTTGAAGGTTCTCATATGCAATGTAATAGTATATATTGATACTTTGAGATAGTCATTTTTGAGAAAGGTGAGAGTTAGTTTGCACGTCTGTATGTTGCCGGAATGCTGCTGAAATTCCTCTAGAATAAATTGAGGTGAAGACTCCTGTAAGAACTTGCATTGCAAGCGTGTTGTAATCTGTTTCAAAATTTGATAATACATTGTGTAGGTTTTGGAGTGTGGGGTTTTTCTACTGAAAGGGTTTTCCCCACGTAGATCACTGAGTTATGGTTTTATTGCTATTATGTTTATGGTATTATGTGTTTCTTGAAATCTCTGTAATATTTTATTTGAAATTTGCATAACCCTCCTCTCAAGATTAGCGTAGGAAGCATTTCCGCACACCTTGTCTTCCTTACATGTATCTCTTTGAGTATTTCATTTTTCTTGAGTATGTAATGTAAAGAGCAGAAGCCCTATGTTGATTAGTTGAACATGTGTTTTAGTTTTTTTTTTTACTCTCTTGTTTTTCCTTCATTTCAGTGGGTTGTAAGTTTAGAAGGAAGAATATATTTTTTGTTTTGAGTCGGTAGTGTTCCAGGTTGTGGTCGGAGATGATATAAGAGTCTGTTGTATTGAGCAGAAATTTCATATGATAGAAGGCTCGTGACTTTTAAGATTGTAGAGCTGTGTGTTGGGAATCTTTTAATATAGATGTATTTCTAAGCTGGTTATGCTATAGACTATTTAAATTCCAAAATTTGTGTTAATTGTCTCATCTATTCAGAAAAGTTGACAAGTTCTGTTAATGAAAAAAGTTGAAGATTTATATTTAATATTATTTTGTTTTTTTAAATTAAATGGATTTGCTACCTGCTGAAGGTACTCGATCCTAGACTGTATCAGCTTCCTTGTGTTTCTAGGTTAGAAACTTATAATTTCATAATGTTTATTATATTGACTGCATGCTTTTGACTTATTAGAAGATGCAAAAGCTAAAGTATAGGTATAATAATAAATTTGCCTTCAAAATAAAACAACATAAATGTTTTGTATCCCTCTCTAACCATACCGCAAGAATCATACTGAACACTGAAGCAACTATTTTTGCTATGGTACCTATAGACAAGCGTTAGACAAAATGCCTCTTCCAGTCTACTCTTAATTTGGCATTTGGTTACTATCACACTCTTTTTCTTCACGATGGTATTATTTCCTTAACTAGAGGGAATGCATGTCAGGATAATTTCCTGTAAATTTTTAATTAAGAAAACAAATAAAATTCCCAGAAAAATAATTGTATTTAAAGAGGTTCTTACTACATAGCCAATAACCATTTGTATAATAAAGGTGTAGCTGGAGCTAACAATTTATTTGGATGTAAACAGGGTCTAAGGATTGCCTAAACAGGACTGGAAAATCAGTTTTTAAAATTATTAGCAATAGCAGAGAGGAAAATCCAAGGACACAAAGATAGTTAAACTTAGTTATGTGAAAATACAACGGGAAGAGACTTAAGACTTGCATTGCCAATAAGTATTCAATTGGAAACATCTATCAATAAGGTTTAGGGCCTTTTCAAAACTCTCTTTGTTCATAACTCTGATCAAAAGCATTTATCTAATAAAACAAGGTTAGATTTTGTACAATCTTTATGCATGCATGTGCTGTAATTTAATATTTTCGAAAAAGACATTGTATAAAATTATAAATACTATATACAAATTATATTCAGATTAGATTTTATGCAATCTTTATGCATGTGTTGTGATTTTATATATCTTCTGAAGAAAACATTGTTTAAATACTATATACAAACTATATCATCGTTCCTGTGAGATTTCATGTTATTGTGCATTTTATAGTAAAGCTTTATCTGCATTAATTATCTGTTATGGTTTATTTCTATTTGTACTGTTATCCTGCTTGCATTTTGTATCATATTGAGCTACATATTGATGCAATTTTGTAACCTCAAAGAAATCATTGTATAGTTTTTTATTAATCATTAAATGTGTATGCTATATGCGTGTGAGCTATGCAAGCGATGGATTGAACACAATATGATAACCTTACCAAGGCAGACTTCTATTTGTTCATAGAGTGAGATAAATGTTGATTTATTTTTTTGACTTCCTGTATGTAAAATGCTCATGGATTTGTATCCCTCAGAAGATCTGTTCAGAAAATTATTTCTATCTAGCATCTTCTGCAGATTCAAATGGATATTCTAACTTTTATATAAATTCCATAGTTTATGATAGATTGAATGAAGTTGTAAATCCAGACCAACGTCTGAATTAAAGCTATTAAGTACCAAGTCATAAACTATTCACGGAAAAATATTGATTGTGTATGTTTTGCGTATGGAGTAAATTGCTAAATAGTTTTTGGTTCTAGTATGATGGGTATACTCAATGATAGTAATCTAATGTTGCCTGTCCATTGTAGCATCATATTTTAATTATAAACCCATGTGATACCATAAATATAATTTTGAGATTAGGCAGGATTGCATACATTAGAATGCATGTTTGTTTCATAACCAAATAGCCTGTATGTTGGTTTCCAAGGTCTCGAGATCGACTCGGAAAGGGAATTTGCTAATAACGTCCATTCCTTCTTGGCTAGCAATATAAAATAAAATATACAAAATTATGTCAAACCTATTATTATACTTCTAAAATATGGAAAATAATTTTATTTAGATCAAATTTTTATATTATAAAAAAAAGGTTGATACAATAATGGTCTATCAACCAAATTAGCTATTATGTTATAGTTCAATTAAGATGGGTGTCTTCACTATTTTTGATTTGGTATGTGAGGCTACCCACCAACATTAAAATGTCTTTCTTTCTTCTATTTTTACTCATTTATGATGTTTTGTTAGTGTATTTCTATCATATCTTTTTCTTGTGATATATTGAACAATGTTGGAAAAATGCATTTGTACATCATAGTTTCTAATGTTTAATGTTTGTGGATGACAATAATTTAATATACACTTGTTAATATATATTCTTTCACATTACAAATTGAATGATCTAAGTTTCTTTGAAACTATGCTTTTCATTGGTTTAGAATTAGAGTGTTGGATTATATGACTTACATTGTATTGCATATATTGAATTTGAAACACACTAGCTAGTGTCATTTCTTGATATAAAGTTAGAAATTAAATATCAGCGATACTTACTATCCATGCTATGTCATATATTTTACTACCTATGATTAGCAATATATCTTCAATATATAAGTTAGTATATATTTCACTACTTATAGATAATGAATAAATAAACATTGGTCTCACTAGAAATTTTGTAATTTTTCCTTATCACATATGATCGTCATATTAGAAATGTCTTAGTATAATTGAAACGTTACATTTCATAATGGGTGGTTCAAGAAAGATTATGGTTAGTAAGGTTTTGCCCTATTTTATCATGGAAATCCCAAATGTAAATATTCAAATAGTAGTGATGCTTAATAATTAGTCATGCCATGTCATCTTTAACTAAAAGAGAGGTAAAAATTTATTCAATCCAAAAAAGAGTGCTACAAAGCAGGGGAATTACACATCCCTATCAATCTCCACTAATTGGTCCAACTTTTGTGACAAATCCGGGGGTAATTGACCCCTTTCCACAATATTCCAATCTTGCAAATGATTAGAAGCTTGTTTAGCCAAACAATCCGCAACCCTATTCCATTCACGTAGAATATGACAGAAATAAATAGAATCCAAGGAAGCACACATATTAAGAATCTGTTTTATAATAACAACCAAATGCCAACTAACATCCTCTAATTGCTGCTTCTTCAACAAAGTCACTACCATTTGAGAATCCGATTCACAAATGATCTATCTCCACTTGAGAGCACAAACACGCTTGACAACAAAAAATGGCAAGAGCCTCCATCACATTGTTAGTATACCAACCCTTATAAACAAAAAAGATAAACTTAATAGTCCCAGAACTAGTCTGCCCAACACCTCCAATACTAGCATGGCCAGGATTGCCACAAGAAGAACCATCCGTGTTAATTTCAACATACCCTAAGGAGGACACCAACGCCCCTCCCTATTAATCTTCCAAAGGGGATGGCGACATCTATTTCTCTTGATCTATGTCATCTATTTTATTTTTTATGGTTAGAATATTTCATATGTATTTATATCCTTGGTATATATAAGTTGGTTGTTTTGTAATATGAACTTTAGACCTTATGTGTTGAGCATTGTATTTGAATTTTTATGATTTTTCCATGTCACACAACTTGAATTTTATAATTATACAAATGCTTTGATAATATTAAAAGGTTTGTTTTAAAATGGCAAGTTTAAGGAAGATTATAGTTACTAGGGTGTCGTCTTATTTTAATCATGGAAATTTGATAGACAAACCTTGAAATAAAGGATTTTATGTGATTTAAGTTTCAAAGAAATGGATTGTGTAGATTTTGAATGCAAAACTTAGGCAAATATAATTTTTATAATATTATAAGTTAAAAGAATATTTCTCCCATCTCCCCAAAATATAGGATCGATTGTAAAAACATACATATCATTAGCTAGTCCCTAAGGAAGAGTTAATGGTGATAATCCATGGTAATCATTTTACATAATTAAAAAGAGGAATCAGTGCTTTTATAAGGAGGTAGTCACATATAGAGGTTCATAATGCAAGGCAAAGTTCTTATTTGAAAGGCTATTGGGCATTTTTTGAGTGGTCATGAGGATATTTAAAGGTAGTGATTGAACTCATTCAATACATGAACCTTAACCTATATCTAGGCCACACACGCACACACACACGCACACACACACGCACACACACACACGCACGCACACACGCACGCACACACCTGCGCACACACACACGCACGCACGCGCACACACATGCACACGCACACGCACCCACGCACACGCACACGCACACACACACACACACACACACACACACACACACACACCCACCCACCCACACACGCACACACACACACACGCACACACACACGCACACACACACATCATGACTTCAATTTTATTCTTTGGACTTGATTTTTTTGGTCCAATCTATTACAATAACTTCTATTTTGTTCTTTCTTAGGGATGCATTATTTTTTCTAGAATGTCTTGTTATAAAGTATAGATTTAATTTAAATTGAAAGTCGTTAAATATTATAACTAATCAAATATTATAATTGAAGCCATTTGACTCATCACATACAAGGATAAATTAATGACTGCTTAAAGATTCTGCAAGTGTTAGTGCTTATAACAATAAAAAGCATAAAACATTTTACTATATATAAACATGAATTTGTTGATGTGTTATAGATTTGAATTTGGCTAAAAGAGTTGTAGATATTATGCTTATTCTGCTCTTGAAAATTTGCTTTAGTTTCCTTTTGAATTTGCTCAAGAGATTTGAATTTTATTGGGGGTTCAAATTGAGGGAAAGACTTATATTTATATGAGTTTCAACATGTTTCACATTAATCATTATATCAAATTGATAATTGATTTTGGATTTATGAACATCTTGAGGTCGACAATAATATCTAAAATTTAAGGCTTGCTTAGGGACTCAGGGGTGCTAGGAACCTTAGTCAAACCCTATTATACTTTTTAGATATTCATTAAAAAATATTTAATTTATTTCTTATAATTTAATTTACCAAAGATGACAATTAAGCGGGTAATAAACAAGTATAATTACCACATGCATTGATGAGGGAGTCAAACATAGTGTGAAATTGTCAAGGGTGATCTAATTTAGAATGCTACATTTAGCCCCCACTTTAGTGAGGGTATGAACATATGCTCATACTCAAACTAAAGCATTGAGAAGGAAAAAGGGTCCTCTTGTCGAACATTGAAGAGATAAGATGACACTAAGCTAAGGGATACGATAGCCCCCAAACTCAGGATCCTACCAAACAATAATATTAAGATAAAAGAATGCACACACACAAGATATGATACAAAAGATTGACACATGATAATCTATACAAACATGAAGCATAGACAAGGAAGACACGAAGAAGACATGAAATGAAAATGAAGCATATAAGAAATACACAAAGGATATGACCTCACAGACTAGCAAGATTTGTAGATTTTCACTAGGACCCAAACTCGAAGAAATCTGCAAGTCATGGGCTAGCAAAGTTCGGTATTTGCTAAGTGGCTCATGAATAAGCGAAAGAACCACAAGCTAGTGAAGTAGGATATTCACAAGGTGAGCTCCACAAGTAATACAGGAGCATCCATGTGAATTGGCGATCCGTGTCACCCAAAAATGATTTTTGTTTGGTTTTATTGTTTTGGTTTTGGTTTTCATTTTTGGAGTGCAGTTTAATTTTGGATTGATGGTTGGTTGTGGCAGAGCAAGATGACATTGTTGTCATTCCATTGACAAAATGTCATATTGTAATTTATAATTCAAGTTTTTATTTTTCCATTGCAATAGATTTAATTTAGTTCTTGATGATCAACTATGGCAGTGGAGTCAAGCATTTAAATGATAATTTGATTTCCATAGAATTGTATGGTATCGTAATGTTAAAATTAAACAAGGATAAGGGTCCCATAAAGGCAATAGTGATGGAAATTCTTGCTTCTGGCAATTTTCAATCTATTAAAAAATACATAAAAAAAGTTAGTAATATTTCAAAAAAAATAATAAACTTCAGATTGTGGATGGGTGAATAAATAACAAGAAATACAAACAATCAATAATGAAAAAATGAAGGGGTGCATGGGGTGAGAAATGAACATGAAGGAAAAGACCAAAGTTTATGCAACCAAGGGAAGAATCTACACAACCAAGAGAGAGGGGCAAACAAAATAAAACAAAAGGAAAATACAGAATTTGACTAAGAGAGGGTCACATCATAGAGGGGAGGAGAATGTAAGAAACAATAATAAGAAAATAAAATAAAAATAAAAAATCACCATAGTTGAAAGTGTAATGTGCGCAACGAGTGGAGGAAGATGGGTGTGTGGAGTATGAAGAGAATGTAGTAGCATAAGTTAAATGAAATGATAAGTAAATATGTATTCAGGGGGTACTGCAAAGTGAATATATAATGGGAAATAAAACAAAGGATTGGTTGAAGGTTGAATATGATTCTTGATAGAGTAAAAGAATTTGCAAAGAACTTGTAGATTGTTTAATGTTTATTCCCTGTGGATTGAGAAATCGATAAAAAATTGAAGTTGCAACTAAATTTTGGTATCATTGGAATTTGAATAGAAATTTCATGCTTGTGATATTTTGGTTGATTGAAATAAATCAAATTTGCCACCATTATTTTGTGAAATTTTGAATTAGTTTTAATTGACAAATGAAAATGTCAAATTAAGTTTTGACTAGCTACAAATTTCATCCATCTAATAAGACTCATGAAGTTCAACTACATCAAATGGTATCAAAGTGTGGTTGCTCATTAGGAGAAGTGGGGCGAGGAAAGTTTTGTAATGGGGATTTTTTCAACTATAGAGTTAGGTTTGTGTGAGAAGTGTTGGATGTCCTCTAGTAGAGATTAAATTGGGTAGAAGGTGTGTAGACTCCCTCCATTGAGAGAGAGTGGCTAGAGGGGGTTTTGAGAGGAGCATCTTCCAGGATTTTAGTTGAGTAAAGGATAGTCATTTGAGTGAGTTTGTTGTAGGGAGAACTTGTGATTGTAGAGAGCATTGGCTCATGAAAGTTTGTGTGTGTACATTACATAAATTACTGAAAGGAAGCCAAGTGGGTGGAAATAGCTTCCTACACGAATCTAATCAGGGGAGAGCTACAAAAATTTGTTTTAACACCTTATTCTATCACAATAAGAGATACACATGGAGAATAATAGAATAGAATAGCAAGTACACAAATGTAATAACAGATATACATGGGGAAAACCCTTTCGGGTAAAAATACCCACCCTTCAAAAGCACAATACTATTGTATTACTTCAAATAGGAGTTACAATACAACCTCAAGCTCAAGCCTTTCTCAACAAGTGTTTCGTCACAAACACCTATCTTGGAGTTAACCCGATAACAGTTCATTACCTGCAAACAAACTATGCATTATACAACTCAAGGCACTTAATAAATAGAGTGATGCAAGCTTCAAGAAGCATCTAGAAGGTGAGGGGCATCCAAATCTACATGACACAATATCTAATGCCTGAAACATGCATTTGGACACATGTACAATATTCCCTTACACCCTTTACAATGGTCAAACATGCAAATATTCTTCTTCCAATCTTGGGCGTCTAGAATATGCTAAAAATAGCTTATGAAAGATGCCTTAAAACTTTCATAGAATATTTCATAAATCTGCCATAGAATCTATCATAGGATCCATAAGAGAATCTTTTATAACTGACTTGGGCACCAACTTTCTCCATGCATTCAAAGATGCCTTATGATGCATCATAGAATTTTTCATATGTCATAGATTCCAAAGTGGGATGCCTATGTCCACTTGGGATGATGATGTGTCATCTAGTTACTTCCAATGGGGATGCCACCCAACCGGCGGGTCCAAATTTGTGACATGACATCATAGGCAATTAAATAATACAAATTAAATACATTAATTACATCAATTAAATCAATATTAGGACTGTAAGGTTGAGACACCTTATTCTTAATGTTCTCCCACTTGTCAAAGACCTGCCAAGAGTCATACATAATCATCTGTTTAGGGCTGCAAGGCCCATGGAATTAGAACATCATCTGAAATTCTCTGTGCTCACTGGTTTTGTCAGTGCATTTGCAACATTCACCAAAGTGTCAACCTTTTCCAAGTTCACCTTTCCATCCTCTACCATATCATAAACAAAATGATACTAGACATCGATGTGCTTTGTTCTGGCATGGAAGGTAGGATTCTTTGCTAGGAAAATCACATTTTTACTGTCACAACAAACAATAATCTGTCCGCATGTAAACCAATATTAGAACATAATCTCTTAAGCCAAATGGATTCCTTATAGACATGAGTGGATGCCATATACTCTGCCCTATCGTGGATAAAGTGACTACAACCATTCGCTTACTCATCCAATTGATAGCACCACCAAACATCATAAACATGTAACCACCGGTGGATCTTCTACTGTCAATGTCACTTGCCCAATCTAAATCCACATATCCTTGAATGCTCATAGAATGTTGAGGTCAAGTAGGATAGCCATGAAAACACAAGGCATACTCGGAAGTACCCCATAAATATTTGAACTCTCTTAACTGCATCCCAATGCAGCCGTCTAGGATTATCCATAAAATGACTAAGGACTCCCACTGCTTGGGCAATGTATGGTATCATACACACCATCACATACATCAGATTGCCAACTGCACTTGTAGATGGTACTTTGGTCATGCCCTCCATCTCAGTAGGAGATTTTGGACAATCATTTACAAAAATCTTTGTCCCTTGCATCACAGGAACAACTAACTGTCTGCAATCTAGACCATGTTGAATCTTTCCAATACTGAGTTCACATACTTTCTCTTGCTTAGCCAAAGCTTTCTGTTAGCTCTGTCTCTCATGATTTCCATTCCTAGAATGTACCTAGCTACACCTAGGTCTTTCATCTCAAACTGTGCTGACAACTAAAACTTCAAATTTGAAATCATACTTTTACCATTTTGAATAAACAACATATCATCTACATATAGAAAAATAATGAGAATGTGACCATTATTAGTTTTAAAGTATACACAATGATCAGATTTAGACCTCTGAAATCCCAATGACAACACATAGATATTGAACTTCTGATATCACATTCTAGGAGACTGTTTCAAACCATAAAGAGACTTCTTCAATTTGCAAACCAATTTTTTTTTACCTTTTTCAATGAAATGCTTTGGCTGTGACATGTAAATCTCTTCCTCCAAATCACCAAGAAGGAATGTTGTCTTCACATCCATCTGTTCCACTTCTAAGTCATATGGAGCTGCAAGTAACAACAAAAGTCAGATAGATGTTAGCTTCGCTACAAGAGAGAATATCTTCCCATAATCAATTCCCCCCACTTGGGAAAGCTCCTTAGCGACCAACCGTGCCTTATACTTCTCAACACCACCATCAAAACCACACTTTTTCTTGAAAACCCATTTACAACCAACGTGTTTACATCCAATAGGAAAAGGTACCAAATCCCAAGTCTTGTTTTTCTTTAATGAAGCCATCTCCTCATCCATGGCTTGCATCCAGGAATCTGAATCATTCATACCCATTGCCTCTCTAACCGTCCTAGGCTCATCAATGTTATTAATCAATGCAAAGATGCAACTAGAATCCAATAACAAATAACCAAACCTTTTCGGTTGTTGCCTAACTCTTGTAGACCTCTTGAAAGGTTGAGGTTGAGGTTCTCCTTTTTCTTCAGAACTTTTAGAGCTATTTGAGCTCCCCTAATCATCAGGTCCATCGGGAGTGCATAGTTCTTTCTTTGGAGTAGGTGGAATATTAATTACCTCCTATTTCTCCTCTTTCTCTGGTTGCAAGTCAATAGTGGAAGGTTTCATCTCTCTGAAAATCACACTTCTGCTATAGAGAACCTTCTGAGCTTCTGGATCCCAAAGCTTGTACCCTTTCACACCAAGACCATAGCTGATAAAGATACACTTAACAGCCTTGTTTTCCAACTTAGACCTCTTCTCAATCAGAACATGAGCGTAAGCTTCACAACCAAATACTCTTAGATGTTTCATCAAAGGATTTTTACCAGACCACACTTCCATGGGTGTCTTACCAAGAAGCACTGATGTAGGAGATCTATTGATCAAACAACATGCAGTGGCTACTACTTCAGCCCAAAATTTTTGTTCAAGATTAGCACCACTCAACATACTCTTAGCCCTCTCCATCAACGTTCTGTTCATCCTCTCTGCAACTCCATCTTGCTATGGAGTGTAGGGAGTAGTATTATGTTTCTGAATCCTGTGCTATTTACAAAACTTGTCAAACTCTATGGAAAAAAACTCATCACCATTATCAGTCCTCAAACACTTAATATTTTTACTAGTCCAATTTTTTTACCAAGGCCTAAAACTCCTTAAACCAAATAAATAATTGAACTTTAATTTTGAGGAAATAAACAAATGTCCTACTATAATCATCTATAAAAGAAACAAAATATACAAATTTTGATAATGAAGGAACATTTACGGGACCAAAAACATATGAATGAACATAGTCCAAAACCCCATAAGACTTATGAGAACTAGAGTAAAAAAAACACAATGTTGTTTTTCAAATACACAATGTTCACAAAAGTCGAATTCGAGATTACAATCATCAAGGCCTTCAACAAGGCTCTTATTTTTTAGGGTTCTATGACCATTCTTACCAATGTGACCAAGTCGTTGGTGCCATAACATTATCTTCTCTACAGGAAGCTTCATTTCCATGGAATGAGCACCCTTAGGTACCCAAAATGCACGACTATCCGATGTAGTTGCAACACACTTCTTTGCATGATTTGATGGTGAGGATGAAGAATTCAAAGATCTCTTCTTTGATACATCAGAAGAACTATTACACTATACAGTGCATGCATCAAGTTGAAACAAAGTTCCAATACAAACTCCCTTAGCTAACACCCTAAATCTTGCATTCTCCACTAGAAAAAGTAACTTGCACTCTTGAACTATTCAATTTACTTACAAAAAGTAGGTTTCATGCCAAACCTAGGATATGCATGACACCATCAATGCCCTTTACTCTTCCATCAGGAAATTTGATTTTGACTCTTTCATGACCAACAATCTTCAGGTGAGAGTCCTCACCCAAGTACACCTCTCCACCATCAAACTCTTCATACTTCGAGAACCAATCTCTATGAGAAGTCGTGCGAAAGGATGCACTCGAATCTATCAACCACACATCATCTGATGAATGGGCTGCTAACTCTGCAATAAAAGCTTCGTGGATGATTTCTCAGATTCAAAATTAGAGAAAGACTTGTTTTTCTTCTTCTTCTCCTTCTTGCAATCTTTCTGAATGTGACCAGTTTCACCATAATCTTTCCGAATGTGACCAGTTTTGCCATAGTTACAAAATTTTGCATTGGACTTCTTACTAGGAGACTTTGATTTAATTTTCTTGTCTTTCTTTTTGCTTCTCTCTTTTGGTTTGCCACGAACTGCAAGGGCCTCCTTGGCTATCTCAGAAGACTTCCTTCACATCTCTTCAGATAATAATGAGGCAACAACCTCATCTATCTTCAAGGTGGAAGTAATGCTTCCAATAGCCATTACCAGGTGATCCCAAGAGTCCTACAATGAACACAAAAGGAGCATGCAATGGTCTTGTTGATCAATCTTGTCTCCAAGGGAACCTAATTGTGTGACCAACATGTTAAATGCATTTAGATGATTTGCTACGGAACCTCCATCTTCCATTTTCAGAGAATACATCTTTCTTAAGAAAAGCTTGTTTACCAGGGATTTAGCTTGATAGACGTCACCACTTAGCTTCTTCCATAGGGAAGCAAAAGTTTTCTCTTCATGGACATTCAGGAGGATGGAATCAGCCAAACAGAGTCTAATAAGACCCTTGGCTTTCTTATCAATGAGATCCCAATCTTGTTTCATGCATGGCGGTTTGGTTCTATAAATAGTAACCCATAGGTCATGATCTACGGGCATGTCTTCCATTTTGAGCTTCCACAACTCAAAATTACCATTGCTAAATTTCTCCATTTCAATCCTCCTAGATGTGCTTGCCATCTCTTTCCTGCAACAAGGTAACAAAACACACACTTCTGTAAAACTCGCATTGAAACAAAGATCATCTCAAAAAACCCTTCTAACCTAACAAAGGAACCAAGGTCTGCCAGGGTTTGATACCAACTGAAAGGAAGCCGAGTGAGTAGAAACAACTTCCTACACTAATGTAATCAGGGGAGAGTTGTAAAAATTCATTTTAACACATTATTTTATTACAATACGAGATAAACATGGAGAATAATAGAATATAACAAGTACACAAATGCAATAACAAAAAATATACGTGGGGAAAACCCTTTCGAGTAAAAAACCCCACCCTCCAAAATCATAGTACTATTGTATTACTTCAAATAGGAGTTACAATACAACCTCAAGTACAAGCCTTTTTTCATCAAGTGTTTCATCAAAAAACACCTATCTTGGAGTTAACTTGGCAACACTTCGTTACATGCAAACAAACTACGCATTCTACAACTCAAGGCACTCAATAAATAAAGTGATACAAGCTTCAAGAAGCATCTAAAAGGTGAGGGGCACCCAAATCTACATGGCACAATATCTAACACCTTAAACATGCATTTGGACACATGTACAATATTCCCTTACACCCCTTAGAATGGTCAAACATGTAAATATTCTTCTTCCAAGCTTGGGCGCCTAGAATATGCTAAAAATAGCTTATGATAGATGCCTTACAACTGTCATAGAATATGTCATAAATCTGCCATATCATTTGTCATAGGATCTGTTAGAGAATCTGTCATGGCCAACTAAAAATATCCAATTCTCTTACATCCCATCATAACCCAACTTGGGTGCCAACTTTCTCCATGCATTCAAAGATGCCTTTGTTGAAGAGGACAACTGAGGGGGGGGGCAGTGAATCAGTTGTCACATATTTTAAGCTTTAATTAAATCACTAAAACTAATGCTTAACATTGCTAAAATGATTAATCATCAAATGCCAATGTAGAAACTCAAATCCAACACATAAACACAATAACACCAGATTTACGTGGAAAAACCAATGAGGGAAAAACCATGGCAAGGATTAACTCACATTATAGAGAATATCAAAACTAATTACAAAAGGCTCACTACCTAAAACAAGGCTCAATGTTTGAGATAAGGCTCACTGCCTGACACAAGGACTCACTGTCCAGAACAAGGACCCATTGTCCAACAAGGCTACAACCTGAAGATATAAAAGATGGCTAATTGCTAGAATACATGAGTTATGGCTCACTACCAAAAGAATGAACTGATCGATTACACCTTCCTTGTGCTAAGTTCATTTGTAAATGAAGCTCTATGTAAGTAGTACTATTTTTTAGTAGTCGCTCAATAATTCTTTTCCGATCTTCAACTGATAACTCAATTAGACTCACATCATGCACATACACTTTATTATCTTTGCCTGCTTTGCTCACTCTGCTTTCTTGCTCTCTCTCTTTCTCTTCTTTTTCGAAGAGTCTCATATATATATGTATGTATATTTTATTCATCAATTAGGTCGACATCATATAAGGTTAACACATTTCTTATGACAGCAAAACATCCTTACAACATAGCTAGTCCATATAATATATTGCATATGCTAAGTTGGCCAAGATCTTCGAATATCATAATCATAGCTTGTCTCACGCTAGAAATTGAACTTAAAAACCAACACACTGGACCAACCAACACACCAGACCATATATAACGATCTTCTTCGATAGGAAATAACTTCTGGTAACCATCTCATACATTAAGTATTGTGTTGACGTCAATGCCAACCTGTTGATGTCAATGCTAACCTGTTGACGTCAATGCCAACCTGTTGACATCAATGCCAACCTGTTGACATTAATGACAACCATTTAATGCAATCCAATTTCTAACAATCTCCTCCTTTGTCATTGATGGCAACACAAGATACGAAAAGCCAACAACAAAATCCTTTGTAGTTTTTTCCTTTTGAAGAGCTGAAATGATTTTCATTATTTTCAAATGCTTTCTCTCCCCCTTTAACATCAATGGCAAAGAAAGAAGATATATCTCCCCCTTCAAATTTTTTACAAAAATAGTCTTAAAAAATGATATAAAAAATGGCTCTTTACCTTAGTCCTTCTTCCCTTAAAAATATCTCCTTTTATTTTTCTTTAGTTTTAGAAGAAATGTCTTCCAAGAATCCACTGCCAACTTGATGTTTAAACAAATACTGTTGTTCTTTTCTGTCAAATCAATTTTTTCTAGAACAATATATGGGATAGTGATATTTTGTTCATTTTTCTTAGTGTCCACCAAGAGACTGAAAAGTTGTTCCAATCTCAACTCAATTATCTCTTTAACTTTCCAAAAAGTCTTCACAATACCATCTGTCTATACCACAATGATTGGAAGTCTAGACTATAAGGAATTGATCCTTTTCTTTTGCGCTCCATCCTTGTCATTAAGGATATCATATGTTTTTCCAATAGAATCCAACTCAAGCTCAATAGCATCTATTTTTTCTTTGTAATTTCTGATAGCAGTAGGCCACCAGAGATAATACCTATACACACTGTTTACACTCTTGATGCATGTTTTCAATTCATTTATTCTCTCAATCAATCTTTTCTATGCATTTCCACATCTTTCTATCATGGCCAATTGAATCTCATCTCTTTCTTCTGTTTCACTAGGTGACTGTGCCTTTAGTCTGTCTTCAATTTGATCAATCAATACTTCCGGTAAAACACTTGTCAATTCGCTTAGATCAATATCATTATGAATTAAGTAAATAGCCAAGGCGTCTGTGATCTCATCCTGTTCATATGATGGTTGTGACAACCAAAAATCTCCAATCTTCTTCAATCCATTAGATTGCCCAAGAATCTTCAACACCTTCTCTTTAGTGAAATTTTCTTCATCATCATCCATTGATGTCAAATCAATTGCCTCTATAATATTTTCTTCCTTTTCTTCTTTCTTCTCCTTTGTCTTTAGCTTCTTTATTTCTAGAGGAGAACTTGAGATGATTCTTTCCAGAGGAGGATCTTGCTTCAAATATCCCAAATGGACTAGAAACCATGCCAAAACTCCATACATTTATTTTGTTTACAAATTATTCTCAACAAATCTTTTCCTTTTTTGCTAGACATTCCAGATATCGGTTGACCTACTTCCCAATTAGTATAACTAACTTCCACACAACATTCTCTTTCAATGGTAACAATTTCAAAAAATACATCATCAAATGTATAACTAGAGATCCAAAATGAAAAGGGTAATTTTCATTCTTTGTCATAGTAATATTCTCCATTAATTGATTCCTCAGTACCTCACACAAATCAAAATCCTCATCCTTTTCAACTATTTGATTCACAACATAAACGACAATTGTTGAAGTAGAGCTTTCCCTATTTTTGAAATAGATCTTATATGAAATGCCATATGTCACATACCTTATCACAAGGTCAATTATATTATGAATTAGAAGTGACCTTTGATCTCCTATTACCCCAGTTAGGGCTTTGACTTCTTTGTTCTTCACTGACTTCTTTACTGGAATGAGTCTATTATTGCATAATCCTATTATTGCTGCAATTGCTTCCTTTGTGATCTCATAGGGTTTGTCAAAGATCATCTGATCATCATGAATTTTACTTAGGACAAACCAAAAAATGTCCACATCTCAAAAGTATGGAAATTTTCTCCAAATATCTAAACCCTTGTTCCCTAAATTCTTGACCTTTTGCATTTGCTCAACTGAAAAGGAACCCTCGAGATTTCAAAAATTTTCATGGTTAAATTCATTGATTTGTAACTTAATTTCTACAATTCGTTGCTACGCGGATTAAATACCACCATTGCCTTGGACTCCATTATTTTAGCCTTGTTCTCTGTACTTTCGCTTTCCAATAACCCTAACTCCTTATTTCTCAGCTGCACTCTTCTCCTTAGCTTGTTCAATTAAAAAAAGAATGACCACACAACTTGTTGCTTTTGGGGTTTCATCATAAAAGGTAATTTATTGCTTATGACATCATCACCTGTACTTCACTTTGTCAATACCTCCTTCTTAGCCAATTTTTTCAGATCAATTTTATCCTAATTTTTCATTTATTGCTTTTTCAACTTTTAAATTGACAACTATTTTTTGTGAAACACTGTGAGCCAAGAAGGGCTCTGTAAATTTCCTGATTTACATCTTTTCTGCCATAATTTTCTTTAATGCCTTCAAAATAGAGGTTCACATCACATATCCATGTGTCCTCGCATGACACCTCATATATCAAGGGTTTTCTAGATTTTTTTGTGACTGCTCCCCTTGAGACCATTACTAGGTTTAGTTCTTAAAAGAGATATCTACACTAGATGCAAATACAGGGTCATTTGATTCATCCTTGTTCTCAAGTTCTTCCTTCTTTCTCCAAATTTTTTCCATTTCTCTCTCCATTTCTTCTGGATATACCTTACTCATAGGCTTGTTCTTTTGTTTTGGATTATTTTTCTTCCCAACTTTGTTCCAACAAAATTTTGAGGTATGTCCTGGTTTGTTACAAGTGTAGCACATAACATATCCAAATCAAATGAATTTTCTTTTATCTTTATCCTGCACTGATTAGCCTTGTGTCCAAAGATATTGCATGTGTAACCATAGCCTTGAAAGGATTGAATTCTTTTGTTTATATCAAATCTATTCATCATCATTTGGCTTCTATATTTAGTAGCTCTATGTCCAATCTTGTTGCAAACATGACATTTTCTAGCAAAGAATCCAACACTTTGACTCATTCTATTTTGGTTCATCCTACTTTTGCATTTTGTTTCTCTATGTCCAAATTTATTGCATGATAAACAAAAGCCATTAAAAGATAGGTACCTTTGAGCATTAGGTTTTCAGATGGGTATTCTTTCGGTATCGATCCTTCGGTTCTTGTTTTGATAGGCATTGCCTTGAAGCTTCCTTTGATTATTCATTTTGTTGAAAGCTATTTTAGTCCTTGAGCTTTGTCCTTCTTCAAGTCCTAGACCACCTTTATCCTTTACAGGTTTCTGAGATGAAATCAACTCATCAAGCATTGTAGAGCTTATTTTGAACCTTTCTTCATGAGCTTTCACTTTTTCTAGATCAACTTTTAGGGTTACTACTTCTTGTTCAAGCTTATCACTTTTTTTTGTCTTCTGATTGATAATTTCTTTCAAGCATCCTTCCTCTACCTTGTCTTGTTCAATTTCTAATTTAAGATTCTCTTCCACCCTTTTGCTTTCTTGAAGTTTCATTCTTAGATTTTCAGCAGTCTCCTTTGCTTCCTTTAGCTCCTGGTTAACTTCTTTATGTTTCAACTTGAACTTTCAGATCTGATTCCTTAGTTTCTAAATGCATTCACCTGCTTGCTTGACATTTTATTTCAGATCTTCATTTTTAAATTCTAAAGTCTCTATTCTTAATTCTTCATCCAAGTTAGATCCCTTCACCATTTAGTTCAACCTACCAAGATCTCCTTGAAGCTATTAAAATTATTCCAAAGGAACAAGCTCTGATACCAATTGTTGAATATGACAACTGAGAGGGGGGGGGGTGAATCGATTGTCACAAATTTCAACTTTTATTTCAATCACCAAAACTAATGCTTAACACTGCTTAAATGATTAATCATCAAATGCCAATGCAAAAACTAAAATCTAACACATAAACACAATAACACCAGATTTATGTGGAAAACCCAATGAGTGAAAAACCACGATGAGGATTAACTCACAATATAGAGAATATCAAAACAGATTACAAAAGGCTCACTATCTGAAACAAGGCTCACTGCCTGAGATAAGGCTCACTACTTGAAACAAGGTATCACTGTCCAAAACAAGGACTCACTATCCAACAAGGCTACAACCCAAAGATACAAAAGATGGCTAAATGATAGAATACAAGAGTTATGGCTCATTTCCAAAAGTATGAACTGATGGATTACACCTTCCTTAAGCCGAGTTCAATTTTGAATGAAGCTCTATGTAAGTAGTATTGTTTTTTAGTAGTCGCTCAATAATTTTGTTCTAATCTTCAATTGATAACTCAATTAGACTCACATCATGCACAGACACTTTATTATCTCCTCCTGCTTTGCTCACTCTGCTCTACTGCTCTCTCTCTTTCTCTTCTTTTCTGGAGAGTCTCATATATATGTATATTTTATTCATCAATTAGGTCAACATCATATAAGGTTAACACATTTATTATGATGACAAAACATCCATAAAACATAGCTAGTCAATATAATATATTGCATACACTAAGTCGAACAAGATCTTCAAATATTAGAATCATAGCTTGTCTCATGGTAGAAACTGGACCTAAAAACCAACAAATCAGACCACATATAACGATCATCTTCAATAGGAAATAGCTTTCAGTAACCATCTCATACATTCAGTACTATGTTGACATCAATGACACACTGTTGACATGAATGAACCATTTGATGCAATCCAATTTCCAACAGCCTTATGACATGTCATAGAATCTATCATATGTCATAGATTCCAAAGTGTGATGCCTATGTCCACTTGGGATGATGATGTGTCATCTAGTCACTTCCAACAAGAATGAAACCCAACCCGTGGGTCCCAATTTGTGACATGACACCATAGGAAATTAAATAATACAAATTAAATACATTAATTACATCAATTAAATCAATATTATGACTCTAAGGTTGAGACACCTTATTTGCAACAATTACAAATTGTGGGTTGTGGAATGTGAAACATTTCTTCAAAGAAGAGGACAAGGAAGGTCATAGAGAGATTGATGAAGTTTTTTTGCATAACACAAAGAGGAAGAAGGTATTCATAAAGTATTTATGAAGAGTTAGTAAGAATCCAAGCTAGATTAGAAGCCCTAGAAGTTAGGAAAATAAATAAGTTGAATTAGTGACACAAGCAAAGATTAAGACTCCGAATTGAAGTTTTGATCTTCACATCCACCACTCAAATCCTTAATCTATTCAACTAAAAAAGCATACTCAGAACAATATATGAACTCAAAAAGTGGTGAAATTCAATTTATTCAAACTTATGCAAATGCGTACAAAAACCTCTTGACATACCATATTTTGGAAATTATTTTGAACCATCTAATGAATGCCTTTTATATTAAGAAATTAGTTAATGGAAGCTCCACATTCATCTACAAGAATGTAAGTAGATCATCACTTTTGTCCTAGCAATACCCCTCAAATTTTATGGTTGAAAACTTAGAAAAGTCATAAATTTCCATATTCAACAATTGGCTACAGGTAACGGTAAGATAGTTTCAACCACGCCCAAAAAACTCAATCAAGGAATTTTGTTTTAAACTATGAATTGAGACTATGGAGGGCACAATTCCAAGTATTAACCATCATGAAAATACACAAAAATAAAAGAAAAAATTGATTTTGTTATCAAAACTTGCATAGTCCATAATTAACAGGTTACAAAGAGAAAACTAGTCACAAAAAAAACTCTGCCACAGGCATGGATGACCACACAACCACTTCAAATAATCTCCAAAAACTCCATAATCAGCTATAAACAACAAAAAATGCATCTCCCAATCTCTGATACTTCATTCCTAGATGTCAAGGCATGGTTTCTCTAAATTTTCACCTCATTTATTTATCATTTTCTTCAATATTCCTTCCTTTATTTCTTCCCCAACATGGGTGTGGCCAATCTCTTCCAAAACCTCCCACCTTCAATCATGTTCTCTACTTTTTTGGGCATTGGATTCTCCCATTTATTCCCCTCTTGCATTTTCCTAGAAGAATTTCAAAATATTTGTTAAAATTGCCATTCACTATCTCTCTCCACTACTTCCACTTCCAAGCATCCAGATTCTTTTCCCTCCTTAGTTGCTTCAAATTTTAAATTCCAAGAGAAGTTACCAAATGCCAAAAATGGCCTCCTCTAATCTAAGCGTGAGATTTTCTGCCATAATTAAATTTTGAGAATAAACACCAATGTCTAGCACCATTAATCCCAAATTCAACTTCATTCATCAATCTTACAAAATAATTTCATGTTGAAGGAGGAAGAGGAGAAAATGATTTAAAAACAAATCATGCTACAAGACATCACAACAAAAAATGACAAATTAAAACTAACACAAAATTATGGTGTGTAGGATTGCTTGTGCACCTGGATGTTCCTGCATCAAGTAGATGATAAAAGGCATAAGGAATTTTTTTGTGAAGGTGGCATAGAGAATAAAAAGTATGATGTTAAATGGCATAGAGAGAGGATAGATTGCTATCATGAAGGAGGTGAATATTGGAGTGAAAGTGATGAGGCAAAGGAATCCAATGAAAATGAATCCTCTTGAAAGGAGATAGTGAAGTAGAGATGAAGAAAATGAGTGTTGTAGGCCTTTGATAGAATTTTCAAGAAAATAAGAATATGTGGGAACAACCCATACATATATACAAGAAGAGGTAAAAGAAGATAGAAAGTGGAGAAATGATAGTGAAAGAAATTTAATATCACAAATTGCACCAATAGAAAGATAATGTTTGAATATTTTTCTAGTAAATAAAAGGGAGAAAGAATGTGTGCAAGCAATGGAAGAAGGAATATTCACACATGAGGATGATTAGAAAGAGAAGAAAGCAGTAGAAATAATATGCAAGAAGAGAAAAGAGAAAAAGAGTAGAGTTGGAGAATGATGGAACAAAAATGGTTGTGGATGAAGAGGAGGAGAAAATAGTTAAGAAAGTTCATGGTTTTTGGGATAATATGTATGTTGCTTTATTTGTAGGAAGAGAAACAAAAGGAGAATAAATGGTAGTATTTGAAGGTCTCGTCTTTGAAGAAGGAATTGGTGAAGGAATGAAGGTGGAGCAAGAAGAAAGAATGAAGCAAAGTGTCACATATATAACACATTGAAGGAGAGATGCTTTTGCAAGAGGATAAGGAAGAAGAAAACAAGTTTGCAACTAAAACATGTCCTTTTGAAGGTAAGACATTGAAAATATTTGAAATTACAGCTGAAGTAAAAGAAAATATGAGTGCAGATGTAGTTTGTCCTTTGAAGGACATATTGATTAATGCAGGGGATGTTGAGAAAATTAGAAGTGTTGCAATAGTGAGGCTTGGGAAAATCCTTGTGCAAAAGGAAATAGAAGAGAAAAATGGAGTTGGAGGAGTATGCCTTGTTGGAGGCATGGACGAAGAAAGTAAAACAAAAACTACCACAAAGGTTTTGGAGAAAATTGAAATTGTAACCTTTGAAGAATAACACCAAGTTGCAAAAATAGTGTGTCCTTTGGAGGACATGAAGACAATGATTTCAATAAATGGTGAAGATGAAACAATTGTAGCTCCAAGTGTAAGATGAAAAATTGTAGCAGCAAAGGAAGACAAGGTAAATTTTGATTTTCCTAAATCTTGCAATTGTGAAATATATGATGATTCACATCAATCAAAATTGAAGAGAATAATGGAAGAAATCATGAAGGTTTTGAAAGCCATTGTGTAGCAAAGTATCAATGAATGTATTGCAAAATGAAGAGTTTGAAGAAGAAGAGGTAGGCATTGAAAATGGGATGATGGAAATATTTAACTTCCATAGCTTTGATATCAATGCAGGTACAAGTATAGTGTTGAGTAAGGAATAGGAAAAATATTCTTGATGGATGAGGATGGGTTAACTCCCACAAAAGAAAAATATGAGAGATGAGCTTGGTGGAGGTGGATGGAATAGATTCCACAAGAGAAGAGGAAGAAAGAAACATTGGGTGGAGGTGGATGGTTCATGGTGGGTTGAATCCCATGAGAGGAAGAAGGATAGGAAGAAACAATTGGAGAATGTCAACTCATGATGAAATTAATTCCACGAAGAGGAATAAAAAATGAAGTGAAGATTGATAGATGAAGATGGCAAATGTTCTGATCAAATGCTGGAAAAGATGGAGAAATAAAATTTGCAAGGTACCTATCATAGTATGAGAGTGTGTTACAATTTGTTTGTAACTTGAGAGAGTAGTCCTACTGCTCAACTCCATTTTGTGAGCCCACGCTCACAAATTTTTTACCCGAGGTGTTTGATGTAGGAGCATTTGAGCGAATTGACGATTGAATCACCCAAAAAAATATTTTGATTTTGCTTGTTGTTTTGGTTTTGTTTTTCATTTTTGGAGTGCAATTTAATTTTGGATTGGTGGAAGTTTGTGGTAGAGCAGGATGACATTGTTTTCATTTCATTGAAAAAATGTCATATTGCAATTTATAATTCAAGTTTCAATTTTCCATTGCATTAATTTTATTTAGTTCTTGGAGGTCAACTCTAATAGTGGAGTCAAGCATTTATACATTTCGTTTATTGACCAATTTCTCCATATCCTTGAATGATATTTTGATTTCCATAGAATTGCTGGAAATGTTGTCATTAATGTCAAGGAGTCATAGATTGGATATTTTTAATGGAAAAAATAGTTTCCATCATTATCATTGATGTTAAAGTCATATAAACGAGATTGTTGGCAAGATAAACATTTTTTTCAACAAAAGTAATGGTAAATCATAAATGGCCATAGGCCACTAATCGTTATTCTTGATGGTTGAAGATGCATATTCACTTAGCAAATATATAATTAGAAAAGATCACTTTGTATTTAATTACCTGAGATAGAATTTGTAGACACGTCAAATTGACATAATGCATTCAACTAGGTCATATTCATCCAATTCAAAAAATAAATCAAGTTTATTTATCAATCTCCTAAAGTCGTCAGCTTAAATCAAATAAATCAAACTTATCATCAACCTTTTTAATCAAATAAATCAAACATCCATCATAATGCATATTCCATTATTTTCTGATTTAAATAAATCAAATATTTAAGTCATAAAAGTAAACCACCCTAATCATCATCCTAGCTAATTAATCCTGATTAAAGGCTAATCTCATCCCACTTGCATTCTCTAGATTTGGCCACTTGCACATGAAATTACATTTAATTGATTTATCAAAATCCAAGATTTTCCATCAACATGGCATTTATGGGGAATATTCCCTCAACTTTGAATTCAAATGGCAAGTTGATTTGTCCCTCCAACATTGCATTTATTGCTCATTTTCTTGTCTCCCACTTAGCATTTACTCTCAAATTTGAATTCAAAATTTCCCTCTCATGAGCACTCTTCCCAAATCTTGCACAACCATTGGCCTATCACATGATGACAAGTGTCCTTCTTTCATTGGTCCAATCTTAGTCCCACTAGCCAACCTCTCATTAAGAAAATCTATAAAATAAGGCCTTCATTCTCATTCATGGATCCACAATTTTATGCAAGGTTACTCTCTTGGTTTGAGAAATAATCTTGTTGTTCATCTCCATTGCAATACACTATCATTTTAGCTATTGATCAAGGGTTGGAAAGGGTCACTAGCACATGTGACACCAATCCACTATGGAATAGGTACAAAGAAAAAGTGAAAGGAAAAGGTACAAAACGAACAATGAAGGCACAAGGCACAAGGAAAACGAAAGGAGGAGAATTTTTTTCGAAAACTCAAAGTGTTTTTAAACGCTTTAAGTGTTTGTTCAACACTTTTCCACGAAATTGTTTGTCTTTTCGCTTTAGGACACTAATTTTCATTTGGGTCTAAAAAGAACAATTTGATTTTTCATTGCAAGGGCTTAAAATGAATCTTAGGACAAACTCACTAGATTTTGTTTGAGGTTAAGAATTGAACAATCAAAACTCACACTTCATTTGCTTCTTAAAATGAACTCACAATTGCTTTGAAGGCTATAAAACGAACAAGTGCTTGAATTGTGTGATTTTGTCTTTGGTGCATTTTAATTGCGTATCATCTCCCCTTGCGCTTCGTGCGATCTAGGGTGCAAGAGAAACACTCTTTATTGCTTTGAAACACTTCGATTTGGGCTTAAAAATTGAACATCTTGTGCGAGTGTGAGTAGGGGCATTTTCGCGTACATTCTCTTTCTTTGTGCCATCAAAGATCGATCGAGTTACGAATTGTGTCTTTGCTTGCTTTTGTTTATCTTAGAGGGCCTTCCTTGGGGAAAAAGTACTCACCCAAGGGAAAGACTCAACTGGTAACACTCTAAAACCAAGAGTATTTCCAGCCGGGATATAAATGTGGGTATTGGTTAAACGCCATTATCACGTGGTTGGCTCCGACAAGATGGATCCGAAAGGGGACTCTTGCCGTATGGGTCAATCTCCACGAACGAAAAGTCCTTACTAGAACCCATGTACTAGAATTTTCCAAAATCCTTAATCTATTTGTTGGTGCAAGAACGGTCATTTTGAAGCTGCCCCACACTTTTACGGTCTTTAGTAGAAATGGAAAGCATGCCATGGGAGTTTCATGGGTGTTGATGCTTGGCTGCCCTGTATAAGTGAGTGCCGTGGAGGGGAGCCAGTGGGGTCAAGCATCTAACCATTCGCTAAAGATAGGCATAGCTAGACTTGTCCAAGTGGGGATTCAACAAATATTGTCTTTCACATCCATAGGGCTTGTACTTGTTCTTCATTTGAAAACACAGTGCGTTTATCGAAAACATTGCAAAACCAACATTCAACATCATCATTAAAGTTTCAAACCCCTTAGTTAGAGCAAATACCTTTGACAAAACCAAAGAACTATTGCTTACCCTTGGGATTATGTCCTTAGAGGTTCCTAAGTAATTGGGTTTACATCTTAATTTTCTCTTACAAAGGTCAACATTAGGCAACCTTTGTCCTAATTTCTTGGAACTTCCACATAGCACTTTGTGGGACGAAAAGAAGTTGTGACATTGGACATTCAGTTTGAAACATAATCAAGTGGTTGTTTTTGATAAAAAGAACTCATTAAGCAAAGATAACAAATTGGACCCCACACATGTGCCTGATATCTCTTGGTCATATTGGTCTTTTGATTGCTCTTAGAGAAAAGTGTGTTCTTCAATACCTTGGCCTAGTAAACAAAGTCTCTCTAAGTCTTTTAGGATCAAATCAAACACTTCATCCATCTCAAACATTTATCAAAATTCATCCATCCAAACAACTTTAGAGCTTTGAAAACATCATTACCTAGACTTGGGTACATCCCTAAACCAAATCAAAATCATTTGTTTAGTTAGGTGTGTTTGGATGAATCCTTCCATGCAAACTTAGTTAAATTATCACCTTTTTGAATAAATTCATCCTAAGATTATTTCCAACATCTTAGGGTTTACAAGTTCATCAAAATCAACCAATCAAAATCAAACCCTAAGTCTAGCTTTGATCCAAAGTTCCTAAAACGTTCAAACACTCATATCATTTACACATTTCATCCTCCATATCATCATTGGTCCTAAGAACCTTAGAGGTCACTTTTTCTACAAGGTCAAAACACAAGAAGAACATGGAATATAAAATTGATCCATACATCTTGGGTAATCCAAATCAATTGAATCTTCAAAGCCTTGCAATGCCTATCAATTATCAAAGTCCATGCATGGGATCATTGCTTTCAACAAATGTCAATGGTACAACAAGTGTGAGTATGCCCAAGTCAAAGTTTGGAACACATTTCCCAATGATAAATCCAAGTCCAAACCTACAAGTCTATCAACCGAACAATCAATGCATGGGCCTTCAAACGAACAATGTCATCCCACCAAATCCCTACATGCCAAAGGAGAATGTACCAAGAACGAGTTTTCAAAACATGAATCCGACAAACGTTGGGATGGATACATTCACAAATCATATGAATATTCCAAACATGAGCAATGGTTAATTTCAACCCATCATCAGAAATAAAAATATTGTCCAAAATCAAACACAACTACACATCCCAAATCCACTTAAACAAAAGCCGAATCAAGGAAGTCAAATTCAAAATCAAGATCAAATTTCACTAGAGCAACTTGCTTCACATGCCAAACTAATTGAACTATTGGGCCAAGAGATATCTTCACTCCAAAATCAATACAATCTTCCATTGGTTAATCCATGTCATCAAAGCATTGAGTTGTGTCCACAACCACAACAATATCTCCAAGGTCAAGAAGTTAGATATCAAGGTCAACCACATCAACAAATCCAACCCCCACATGTCGAAGATCAATCACCACATCTCCAAAATCAATCACCACAAGGTCAACTTAAAGTGCAAATCTCACAAAGAAACAAGCGACAATACACACCACTTGGGAGACCAATCGAATCAGTCTTGCAACAATTGGTACAAGAAAATCTCATCAAGCTCCCCATCTATGGGAACTATCAAGAACCCCTAGTTAAACCACCAGGGTATAATGAGGAGCACCATTGTGATTATCACAAAAAAAAGGGACACACAACATTAAGTTGTATTCGACTAAAAAATCTCATCCAAGACCTAATTGATCAAAAGATAATTGCTATTGGGGACAATGATAACATTGTCAATCTCTCCACCACAATTGTTGAAAACAAAGATCAAGATCAATCCATCAATAAAGATACTTTCGCCCCATCCAATGAGGCATTGACCAATAATCATGTTGAAAATGTCTCTACATTACCTAATGGGTTAGAGGACATATCTCAAGAATTTATTCCAAAGCATGATCAAAATCTTTCACCAAGGTCTAGCAATGGTCCTTTCCAAGACATGTTGACCCCCTTTGACCTCATGGTTATAGATACTGAAAGAACCCTAAACTCGACACTTGAGGATATTGAACCACTTACCATGTACAATGATGACATCCAAGAACCATTTATAAGCAATCCATCCTTTGGAATTGATCCATGTCAGGAACTTGATCTAAAGCATGTCAAAAGCAACTCTGAAATCATTCAAGATCAAGAATTTGTATCTTCAAGATACTAAAATCATCTAATGGACACTCTCCTATCTATGCAAGATGATCACATCCACACAACACTTACTCCTCCATCTACCCATGAGATGCTTTCTATGGATGGACACGTAGATGATCTTCATCTAGAACAAAATTTTGTTACACAAAAAGAGCATATTCTTAACTCCTACAATCAAACAGAGTTGTCAACATCAGGATCGAATATGTCCCAAACTCAGATTGAGGACATCATGAATAAAGATATCCATCATTATCCACCCAAGGAAATAAGTCAGATAGAACATCCAGAGTTAACAAAGCAGCAAATTGAAACAACGTCACCTACGGTGGTCATTTGTTAGAGAATGAATTTTAAACAAAAGCTCTTCGAACAAGCAGAATCAAAGCATGAAGGTACTACTTCCATAATACTGGGGGAAACTTTGTCTCAAGCAAACGTCAACATAGGGAGCATGAAGAGTCCTTATGATGAAGCTAGTGTCAATACTACAACCAGCCACGCCATGAATCTTCATCCACCCATCACCCCATCCATGAATTGGGACCAACTTTGAAAGAAAGATTTGAATCAAAGTACGAAGAAAGCTATCAAAGAAAAAGAAGATGAGAAGCATAATGGAAAAATCAAATACAAATGGATACCAAAGAATATAAAGAATGATCATCCCTATCAAACTCCATCAGTCAAAGAAACTGTGGGGCAAAATAAAAGAGGGAAAAGTATCCATCAAAGATGTCCACAAAAGAAACAACAAGCTTTTCAAGTGACATACAAAGTGTATCAAGCAATTAGTCCTAATTCCACGCACACTTTCATATCCACCCATCATTGCTCATCTTCCCAAGTTTGGAGAGTCAAAGGTTCCAAACTGTCAACCAATCCATCTCTTATCCCTAAGCACACTCCATCCATGCCTCCACACATAATATCCAATTCTTACATTGACCGTGTATTGGCAATGACCCTTCATCATAAGGATTCAGAAGGTACTTTATCACGATGTACGCACAGAGACAGAGTCAACTCCAGTATCAACGAAGCAGATCGAGAATCTCAGAAGTGGCATTCAAGTGCATGTATCTTAGCAAAGCAGCTTCTTCAAGCAAGATATCAATGGCACATTATGATAGGGACATCTACATCAGCAACACCTCATGATTTAGCATGAGCTTAAAATCTTTAGAAAAAATCAAAAAAATCAAAAAAGCAAAAAATAAAAAAAATCAGAAAAAGGATTGAAAACAGTAAAGAAAAAAATCGTCCTCTAGTGAAAACCACATGGGCGGCGCTTTGGGCAAGACCATGATGAAAACCTGGAAAACAGGCATCATGTGTAGAATTGAGCATCTACGTGTGCCACTTTAGGAGGAAGCATCTCATCCCATCCATAATAAATCAAGCATTTTATCCATCTTATCCATAATAAATCCATCCATCCATAAACCATTGATCCAATCCATTTTCATCCATCTTCATGATCCATAGTCCAAGTTATCTTGATCTTGATGAAATTTTGGGGCATGCTTTACACTTGCGTATGGTAAACATCTTGGCATGGGTCATTTTCATTGAGCTTATCCTATGCAACATTATCTGAGCCATGAAGCATTATCCAATGAGCATTCATTATCTGAACACCTTATCTTATTGCAAGATAATCCTTGGCATCCTTTGCGTATCCATCCATCCATACACCTATCCAAGCATCCACCCATCACATTCCATACATTGCTAGACACTGGGGGTAGATATGTACATCTTGCTTCGAGAATAAATCTTGATCTACATCCTCCAACTTATGTGGTGATCCGAATAGGGGCAAACATGAAATAAAATTGGTCCACCACTTGTGAGCAAAGTCTGAAGCCCTAGCCCATGGCATATTTTGACGAAAAGACATTCCTTATCAAGCTTCATCTTTCATCGAACATCGATCCAAACAATCAATATCAGTTGCATCAAACACATCCTTCAACGTCACATCAAATCATTCAAACAACTTTTGTTCCAAATTAAGCTTCATCAATCATGATCAATCAAATCTAATCAATCCCTATCAATCAAATCCTTGCATTGTTGTGCATCCTCAACAATGTTATCATCATCAATCCCTATCAATCAAATCCTTGCATTGTTGTGCATCCTCAACAATGTTATCATCATCAATCCCTATCAATCAATCATTGCATTGTTGTGCATCCTCAACAATGATATCATTATCATCAATCCATCGACCTGATCGATCGAACTTAGCTTGGTTTTTAGCAAAAATCCTAAACAAAGCACTGATATCATCACACATGTCCTTATCCAAATTGTCAAAATCATGCTAAAATCCAAAACATAAAAATATAAAAAATCCAAAACATTGAAAAAATCCAAAACATTCATAAAAGTAAAAAACATCAAAACATTGGAATCGAACTACGGCTTCGAGCTTAAGCGTAGGCAAGGCTAATCTCTAATCAGCCGAGACATCATAAATCCAAAAACATTCAAAAACATCAAAATCCAAAACATTTAGAAAATCAAAAAATCAAAACATTTGAAAATCCAAAACACCAAAACAGCCTCAAAACATTTCAAAAACGTCAAAAACATCCAAATATTTGAAAAATCCATCCGTCTCATCTCATTGCACTCGAAATAATCAATCATCCATAATAAACTGATCATCATCTTCATCCTTTGACAACACAAATGAAACAATCATAGCAGTCAACAAAAGCAAACTTCAATCGTAAAATCAAAAGCAAACAACAAATCTTTAAAACAAAATCAAAGTCTCGATCATTTTCAAACATGTCAGTCAACCTTATATCAATAGCCTATCAATCAACTTATCAAACCATCATCATCCTATACAATGCATGTCCTAGGATATATCGTTCGACAATGGGCATCATTTTGGATATCACCTTGGATTCTTATCCTATCAAAACAATCCCTTTGGCTAGAGGTATGAAGAACATTGACTTGTTTGTACTTGATCTTTTCTTTTGATTTATCTTATTGCGCTCATTCCAAGGACCTCTCGATGATATCCGAGCGAAGGTTTAGAGAGATAGGAATGGGGCAACGATCATTCTTTGTCTGCTGTGCTTGTTGGGCGTTCTTGTAAAATAACTTGGCGAATACTTGCTTTGTTAGATATGTATAGAGGAGTTTTTAGACAGCTTGTTGACTATTGCATTGATTGGTTATACCTTTCCATGTTTTGGTCGAGATGTTTGAAACTTCTAAAGTGCATCCTAGCAAGGTTTCCGTATGTCAGGTGTGAACAAGAATACTCCTATCTGCTTGTTGAGTCAAAGTCCATCACACTAGGTACAACGTCATCCTGGTCCTTTATACCTTGATGCATCGCCTAGGCGTGTAATCAAACATAAAGTAAGTGACCCTTTGAAAATATCAATCCTTGATAAGCAAATCATCATCATTTATCATCATCATCATCTATCATCATCATCTCTAATAAAGTCTCGACCAATCATGGACTTGTTGGATCCTCTTGTCATCATCTCATTTCCGCACTAACATCATCATCACCAATGCATCTAGTGCATCCATCTTGCATCCATAAATCATCAATATTCTACATATCATGATCATAATATAGATCTGTTAGTCTAAGCATGTGCATAAATTATCCATTGCATAATCATGGCATATCACATCATCCATCTCATATCATATCACCATTTAAGTTGTTTAGGATAATATAGATTTGTTATTCTAAGCATCTTAAAATCATCTCATTTGCATTGTCATCCATAACCATCCATTTTGAACCTCTTTATCGCGAGATCGACCCTCAAATCGAATCTTTTCGCTCGATCTCTCGAGGGGGCAATGTACCAGTGTACTTCTTGGGGCATCCGAAAAATCAGATTTTTTTTGATTTTGATCGCGGCAAGTTTATTCTTTGAACCAACACAACAAGTACATTGCTTCAAAGGGGCAAAATGTAGACACGTCAAATTGACATAATGCATTCAACTAGGTCATATTCATCCAATTCGGAAAATAAATCAAGTTTATTTATCAATCTCCTAAAGTCGTCAGCTTAAATCAAATAAATCAAACTTATCATCAACCTTTTTAATCAAATAAATCAAACATCCATCATAATGTATATTCCATCATTTTCTGATTTAAATAAATCAAATATTTAAGTCATAAAAGTCAAACCACCCTAATCATCATCCTAGCTAATTAATCCTGATTAAAGGCTAATCTCATCCCACTTGCATTCTCTAGATTTGGCCACTTGCACATGAAATTACATTTAATTGATTTATCAAAATCTTTATTTTCAACTTGGCATAAAGGGAGAATATTCTCCAAGTTTGAATCTCCCCCCAAGTGGACATGTACACCCAACAGAGCATTTATGAGGCCTTACATGTCTCTTGCATGTCCCCTTCCAAAGTCAAACTCAACATTCATTGCACAAATTCAAATTCAAATTCTCCCTCTCATGGGCACTCTTCCCAAATATTGCACATACATTGACCAATCACCACTTGACAAGTGGCCTTATCTTATTGGCTTGATCTTTGTCCCACATTGGTCCATTTTCAACACTTAGCATTTTGAAAATCTATAAAATAGAGGCTTCATCTCTTATCAAATCCTTCACCATCATCTCCACAATATCATCCAAAAAGCATATGCAAAGTTACTCTCCTTGAGAACTAATTTTTCTCATCATTTCCATTGCATCATCATCATCTAAGCTTATCAATCAAGGATTGGGAAAGGGTCACTAGCACATGTGACACCAATCCAATATGAGATAGAGTTGGATTCTTGCTTTTTTGTGCTTTCAATTAGTTTAGTTGATATTTTGTTGTTTGGATTGCATTATGAAGCATGATTCAATATTTCATATGGATGTGAAATTTTTTTGTGTTGCTAATATTGTGTGTTGACATTTTAGCCATTTTGCAGATTGTAGCAACCACAAAATTAATATTAAAAAAGGAAACGTAAGAAAAAAGACAAATTAAGAAAAAAACAAAAATTAAATAAGAAAAATTAAAGAATATTAAAGGCAACAATTATATTTATTAAGGAGTGACTAATAAAATAAAGGCAATGGTCTAAAGAGCAATGTATATAAGAAAAGCAGTGATTAATATTTTTTAAGGGTAGGGATTAATATAAAGCAAAGACTATTATTAATGGGCAAGGTAGTGATGAATATTACAAGACAACAACTAATAAATAGTAATCACCTATGTTAAGATATGGATGACTAAAAAAAGAGAGGCAACAATTAGATATCTTCAAAAGAAACAATCTTTCATGGACATAAATTAGTATATAAAAAGGGGGCATTAATTATTGTTAAATAGGGCAGCACTTAGGTTTAGAAAAGGTAACTATTAAACCACAAAGGCAATGATCAACATAAAAAGGGTTATGATTTATCAAAAGACATCACTCTTCCAAAGGATGTATCTCTTCATAGATACATAAGGTATAAATAGTGAATAAGATATAAAAGGTAGATTGAGAAGTAAAATTGTAGAGAGTCAAGAATGTGTGAAGAGTTAGAAGATTTATCATATATACACCAACAAATTTGTATATGAAGAGAATATTTAATAGACCATTCAAGAAGATATATTTGTGGAACAATGAAGTAAACAAAATGTATATGTATAGAGAACATTTAATAAAAGCCTTACAATGATAATAATATGATTTTGGAGCAGACTTTATGAAGAATTTATGAGCAATATTTTGAAGGGTGTATGTGAAGATATAAAAGAGAAATGCATGAATTTAATGTAATATATTCCTAGTAGCAAGCAGATTTTAGAAGTAAATAAGTGTTATTTATGTAAAGAACCATTATTCAAACATAAGGAAATTGATGAGGAGAGGAGAAGATAAGACAAGTGCATACTTTATGAAGGATTATTGTGCAATATTATAAAAGATTTATGGGTAGCCTTACAATATATTTTGAAGGTCTTACGAGCAAGTTCATTAAGTTATGAGCATATTTATGAGTATGTATATGCAGAATTGAAGAGAGATATAAATAGATTTGTGAAGGGGATTTCATGTAAGGTTAAAAGAATATTTTTTAGCAGAGTTATGAAGCATATCAAAGAGAGTTTTTGAACAAACTTATATGGTGGATTTGATCAAACTTACATAGAAAATTTAAGCAACATATGAGAAGAATAATGAGATACTTATGAAGATATTAAAGAGAGATTTCAAGGCAAAATTGTGAAGAATGTTTTAGAGAATTTTTTGAGTAGACTTGTGAAGGAGTTTTTCAAGAAGACAAAGAATTTTTTGTGTTTGGGTTGGTGCCTCTAGTAGGTTGATGTTCATAAATTTAATGGCGAGTTGGTGGGCCTCTAGTGGGTTGGTGCTCACAAATTGAATGAGGGGTTGATGCCTCTAGAAGGTTGATGCCTACAAAATTTGCAAGAAGAAGATTTCATATAAAAGGAATATTTTACCATGGTTTTCTCCCATAAGGGTTTCCACATAAATTGTAAGGAACCTAAGGTAGTGAAACAACTTCCTACACTAATCTTGAGAGGATAATAATGCAAAACTTTTACAGATCTTTAATAGTTACATAAACTTAAACAAAAATAAACATAAATATCATGCATACCACAACACAGTGATTTATGCGTGGAAAAACATTTTGGGAGAAAAATACCACGCTCCAAAATCCACCCAATATATTATTTAGTAAATCACAAAGATTACAATATACTTGCAGAGAAAGATTCTCATAGGAGTATCACCACTCAAAGATCCAGAGACAACACAATCACTATCAGACTCTTAGAATACATCACTCTCTACCGCAACCATAATAAAAAACCATCATAAAATAGAGTTACATTCTAGGGCAGGACATTTCGACAAAATATCCACCATTAGATCTAAAACCTAATAATGAACGGTCTAGATTTACAATATATCATTAGTTAATGTATGTCGGCCATTTTAGGACTTTCCTAAGAAGTTAACACACTCACACTTTGCTCTTTGCTACCATTGTATACACATATTGGTGTAACTAGGAAATATATATAAGTATATATTTCATATCAACAATAAACCGTATGTAATTGCAAGCTTGAGACACATTTTCCCAACAAATATCCTATTGGAAATATGTGCCTCAATCTCATAGGTTGAAACCTCTAGAAGAGCAAAGTCGGTATGACCTTCATTGTGTCTGGCTGACTAGCAGCTGTGAAACCTTATAAATTTTTTAGGTTGCCGAGACCTTGTTGATGTCTTGCCGAATGGAGCCTATCGCTGTGACATGTTGATCGCTATGACAGTTTCTATCTCTCACCACTCGGAGAGATCTCTGGCCGACAGTTTAGTTTCTATGATGGTCAGAGAGACTCATGGCGACTGGTGTCATCAGAGTAACTCAAATATTTTGGTATGAAGTCTTATCAAGATGGTATGTCTTGTCGACAAGGTGTTACACTTGTGGTCATCAGAGTAACTCATATGCTTCAGTATGAAGTCTTGTCGATATGGAAGTCTCACCGATAGTTATACACTTGGAGTTGTTGCGGTAACACAAAGGATTCAATGTGAACTCTTGGTAGCAGGTGTTGGTCTCACCGATGCTATGGGGTAGTCTATTGTCAGTATGACTCCTGGCGACTGTTTGATCTCGAGGTGACTTGAAGACTTCGGTAAGAACTCTCAGCGATAGCGATAAGTCTTGCCGACTGTTGGACATTTCAGAATGAGTTGGGAACTTTGGTATGATGTCTCACCGAAGAGCGATAGTCCCACCGAAGGGAAAGCTGATATCTATGTAACCTTTGAATATCGGTATGATGTCTCATCAAATAACGATGGTCCTACCGAATAGCGATACATGTGATGGATGTCGGTATGATGTCTTGGCGACAAGGGGAAGTCTGAGTGACTGCTTGTGAACTCGGTGTAACCTCTTGCTGATAGTGATGAGTTTGGCCGATATCGACAGTTAGATCTTGTGGCATCAGGGAGACATAGTTAGTGTCTCACTGAAATGCAAATAAGGTTTTAATGCCTTTGACCGAGTGATGACTATCCTACGTGGTGAGTCTACGACCAATCAGAGAAGCCAAATGGGAACTGTTGGAAGTTAGTCTGTTGTGGCCGTTCTGTGCAGAAGTTTGACAGACAAGGACGACATGGATATATTCTGTAATTGCAGACGATGTTTGGTTCGATGGATGTTCGATCAATGTTCGATGCACAGTTGGATGAACAGTTCGATGTATGATTAGTGTGAATTCAATTATGAAAGATTGTAACTTGAATGTTCTGTACAAGGTTGATCATTGAATTTTCTGCTGTAATTTGGCAACAAAAAGATAAGTCTGATCTCTATATGTAATCTCCATTACTGTAATACAAAGTGACTTCTCTTGGTGTGGTGGGTTTTTCTCCTGTAAGGGTTTTCCCACATAAATTTGGTGTTCATGTGTGTATGTTATATTTTCTATTTCTGTTATTTCTTAGAAGTGTATCTTAATTGGACTGTAATTGAAAATTTAAAAGAACCTTTGCATTCTTCCCTGAGGTTTTGACATTAGGAGAGTTGTTTCTGCACCTTAGCTTTCCTTACATATCCAACTTCCAACTTGTCAAACACCTTGCAAAAGCAATGTGAGGGTGTAAACATCATCTTTTTAATTACTAGAGGTCGAAAAGCCCATAGTCTATGAACACCATCTAAACTTCTCTATGCTCATAGGCTTAGTTAAAGAATCAACAACATTCATAAAAGTTTCTACCTTAACCAAATTCACCTTGCCATCTTCGACCATATCTCTAACAAAATGATACTGTACATCAATGTACTTGGTCCTGGCATGAAATGTCGGGTTCTGAGCTAGACATATCGCACTTTGACTGTCGTAATAAATTGTCACCGCACCTTGTTTTATTCTAATATCTAAACATAGTCTCTTAAGCCAAATAGATTCTTTACAAGCATGAGTAGTTGCCATACGCTCTGCTTCAATAGTGGACAAAGCAACCACAACTTGTCGCTTACTCATCCAAATAATTGCACCACCAAATAAAGTAAACATATAAGCATTGGTGGATTTTCTGTTATCAACATCACCTACCCAATCTAAATCCACATAACCATGAATATCAAGGGAAATTTCATCTTTAGTCATATTACTATGATAACATAAGGAATAATCTGAGGTATCCCATAAATATATAAAGATTCTTTTAATTGCATCCCAATGAACTCTACCAGGATTAGACATATATCTAGAAAGAACTCCCATTGCTTGGGCAATGTATGGTCTAGTACAAACCATAGCATACATGAAACTTCCAATTGCACTTTGGTAAGGGACTCTACTCATGTCTTCCATCTCTGATGGATATGTTGGAGAATCTGAAATAGATAAATTTGTTCCAACTAAAACATGAACACACAATGGTCTACAATCCTGCATATCAAAGCTCTATAAAATTGAATTGACATACTTACTTTGGCCAAGCCATAGCTTTCTGTTCACTCTATCCCTTTTAAATTTCTATCCCAAGAATGTGCTTAGCTACACCAATATCTTTCATTTCAAATTTAGCAGCAAGTTGAGATTTTAGTTATGAAATCATACCTTTCCCTTTGCCAATAAATAACATATCATCAACATATAATGCAATAAACAAGAAATGATCACCATTAGTTTTATAATAAACACAATGATTTGATTTAGAACACTCAAACCCCAAACTCAACACATATGTATCAAATTTCTAGTACAACATCCCAGGACTATGTTTTAAACCATACAAAGATTTCTTCAACTTGCAAACCAATTTACTTTTACCTTTCACCACATAGTGCTCTGGCTATGTCATATAAATATCCTCCTCTAAATCACCATGAAGGAAAGTAGTTTTCACATACATTTGCTCAACCTCTAAATCATAAGCAACAACAATAGAAATAAAAAATCTAATGGATGTAATTTTTGCATTAGGAGAGAATATCTCACCATAATCAACACCTTCAACTTGAGAGTAACCTTTCGCAACAACCTTGCTTTGTACTTCTCAATATCTCAATCTGAACCAATCTTTTTGTTAAACACCCATTTGCAACCAATAGGTTTTCGTCCTTCAGGCAATGGTACAAGATCCCATGTATCATTCTTTTTCAAACATGCCATTTCTTCATCCATAGCAATCTTCCAAGATTCTACATCATTCATACCTATTGCCTCTTCTATAGATCTGGGTTCATCCATGTTAGTAATCAAAGCAAAAATACATCTCCAATCATGAGGTGTATACCTTTTAGGTGGTTGTCTATTCCATGTAAACCTACGACCAAGTTGAGTTGGAGGTTCTTCCTCCTCTTTTGAAGATTTAGAGCTAGATGAGCTCTCCTCAACTTCTTGTCTATCCTTGCGCCTTGACTCAAATTTCTTAGGTGTAGAAGGAAATTGAATCACATCTTCCTGTTTACTTTGTTCTGGCTGCAATGTAACTAAAGAAGGCTTAGTTTCTCTAAAAATCACACTTCTACTAAATATTACCTTTTGTGCAACAGGATCCCAAAGCTTGTATCCTTTCACACTATAACTATATCCAATGAAGATACATTTCATAGCCTTTTTCTCCATCTTTGTTCGCTTCTCCTTTGGCACATGTGCATATGCCTCGCAACCAAAAACTCTAAGATGTCTTAATGAACACTTGCAACCTGACCATGCTTCTATAGGCATTTATCAATAAGAGCTAATGTAGGAGGCCTATTAATTAGGTAACATGCAATGGAAACAACTTCAGCCTAAAACCTTTGTTCTAGACCATCACCACTAAACATACTCCTAGCCTTCTCCATTAGTGTCATTTTCATTCTTTTTACAACTCCATTCTGTTGTGGAGAATACAAAGTTGTCTTCTGTCTATGAATACCACAATATTTACAAAATGTATCAAAATAATTAGAGGAAAATTCACCGCCATTATCAGTCCTTAAACATTTTATTTTCTTTCCAATCTACAACTCAACCATTGCTTTAAATTCTATAAATTGACTAAAAAAATTAGATTTACTGTTTAGAAAATATACCCATGTCCTACTATAATCATCAATAAATGAAACATAATATGTGGATTTACCAATAGAAGGAACATCTACAAGACCAAACACATTAGAATGAATACAATCCAATACACCACAAGATTTATGAGAACTCAAATAAATCTAAACGCGAGTTTGTTTTCCATAAATGCAATGCTCACAAAAATAAAATTCAAGATTACAATTAGACAAACCTTCAACAAGGTTTTTATTTATCAATGTCCTTACACCCTTTTCTCTAATGTGGCCAAGTATTTGGTGCCATACCATAGTTTTTTGTACAAGTAACTTTGTCTCAGAATAAAGAGCACCCTTGGGTACCCAAAAGCCACGACCATTTGCTAAAGGTGAAACCCTCACTTCTTCCATATAATTGCTTTTCACAGAAGTACCATTGCACTCAACAGTGCATGCATCCAACTTATACAATGTGCCATATCTGACACCTCTAGCAATCACCATAGCACCTCTAACCATCTTGCATATTGCATCAAAAAACACTACCTGCACACCCACATCTATTAGTTTTCTCACAAATAACAAATTTCATGCTAATCCAGGGATATGCAACACACCATTAATCCTTTTTATTCTACCATCAAGAAATATGATTTTAACTTTACCACAACAATGTCTAAATGAGAATCATCACCCAAGTACACCTTACCTCCATCAAATTCTTCATGTTTAGAAAACTAATCTCTATTAGAGGTCATATGGAAAGATGCACCTGAGTCAATTAAGCATGCATCATTACCTGCACGAGTTGCCAAAGCTGCAATTAATGTGTTGTGATCTTCCTTCTCAAACTCAAAATCAGAATCAAATTTCTTCTTTTTCTTCTTTTCTTCTATGCATTCCTTACAAACATGCCCAGGCTTACAGTAGTTCCAACAAATAACTTTAGACTTTCTAGGAGATTTAGATCTCCCCCTAGACTTGGATTTGTCATGCTTCTCATTCTTCATGCCTTTTTCCCTAGGTCTTCCATGAACATTTAGGGCCTCCTTGACAGTGATGGATACCTTCCTCCTCATTTCTTTAGACAACAAATAATCCACCAAATATTTAGTCTTCAAAATAATAGAAGTACTCCCAATAACCATAACAAGAGAATCCCATGAATTAGACAAAGAACAAAGCAAGATTTGACATTTCTCCTCCTCATCCATTTTAACACCAATTGATGCCAATTGAGCCACCAACATACTAAATGCTTCCAGGTGGTCTGTAATTCATCTACCCTCTTCCATTCTCAAGGAATATAATTTCTTCCTCAAGAAAATTTTGTTCACTAAAGATTTGGCCTGGCACATCTCACCAAGATTCTTCCATAGTTTCTGTGCAGAGGTGTCTTCATGGACATTAATTAAAACAAAGTCTTCCAAGCATAATATGATTAGACCCTTGGATTTATGGTCCATAACATCATATTGAGCAGCTTGAGTAGGATCAATAGGCCTTGAAACATTCTCATCAACGACATCCCATAGATCTTGATCTATCAAAAAATCCTCCATCTTCAACTTCCACATCTCAAAATTATTTTCAAAAAAATTCTCCACCTCTATTCTCCCTGATGAACTTGCCATCTAAAAATTCCTGCAACAAGATCACCAAGTGTCTTTTGCACAAGCTCCCACTCAAATATGGATTAGTTCAAAAAACCCAACAACCCACAATTAAAACCAAAGGTGAGGTAATCTAGGTAACGAATGATTTGATTGAGTTGAAGTGAAGTCACCGTTCCCAAAAAATCTATCTGACACTTGGAGCTGCGAAGCTGGATAGGAGTGCCCATACCACCTATGTCAAGTTCCTTCGCAGAAAGTTGCAAAATAAACCTTGCCATGGAAAAAACTACAAAGAATGCCAAATATTAACACGTCTTGACGGTGAGGAAAATGAAGGAATGCCATAACGCCAAGGCAATGATGCCTTAATAACTCAACCTCACCACCTTTAATGAGTAGCTCATGTGATTGTGCCTTGAGCTACCATATGCCACAATATATGACATATGTAATATTCATGACAATACCCTTCAAGTGCCGGCATCACCAAATATGAGTACCACCTACGTAGAAAATTCCAAAAAACTACCACATCATGTCTCCCACATCTCATTGCTTGCTAACGTGTTAACCACTCCACACGTAGTGTTGTGGAGTGGTGTCCACCCAACCACCCACAAAATTAAATTACTAATTACTTTGAAAAATAAATATTCATTACTTTAAAAATAAATATTAGGTATGTTTTAAAATAAATTAGCATTAAAATTAATAGATAATTAATATAGTAAAATTAAAGTATAAAATAAATTAAAAATAAAATATTAATCTAATGTTTGCATGAAAATCAAACTAAAACTATAAAATTAATTAAAATGTTATTCTAAATTTACATAGAAATTTAAAACCTTTTTAAAACTAATTAAAAAAAACTTATTATAAATTAAAAAACAACATTTTGATTATTTTAAATAAAGAAAATCAAATCAATATTTTATGTAGTTACATATTTTTTCTTTCAAAATTATTTTTCTCTAATAATTATCAAAATTTTATTAAATTTTAAATAAATGTTCAAATTTTTTAATTATTATTTTATACGAAATTTTATTAAAAGTTTAATTTTGATATAAAGATTAAAATTACATGTGAATTGCAAATAGTTGCATGAGAGTTGCATGTACTTTCATAAACTTGTATGTGAGTTGCGTGTACTCACATGAACTTGCATGTGAGTTGTACACACTCCATGAACTTGGTGTTGCTTAATGACATTGCATGTAAAGGATTCATGGTAATTTGTTGTTGGGTATTAAATTTTAATTTAATTTTAATAAACATAAATAGAAATTAACTATTAAATTTAATAAAATTTAACTTTTAAACTATAAATTTCTAAGCTAATTTTAATCAAATAAATTGTCACTTTAATTTCTAAATTATTTAGTCTACAAATTTTATTTTATTTAACTTTTAATTTTTAACTATTAACTCTAGTTTATTTATTTTTAATTAAGTTTCAGTATTAAATTTTATCTCGCCCCAAGTATCCAAGATACGGGCTGCTGGGACGCTGGGCTGGGTCGTGGGACACCCTATTGTATAAAAAAAAAAAATTATAGAATTGAAGTTGAAATATAATAAACTAGATTTTAAATATACATCTATAAGTCTCCAATTTGGTTTATCCAATTTAATTTATATAGAAATTATTCTAATTGATTTTTCATTTAAATTTTGTGATAACCACCAAGTAAGATAGAATCTACTTATTTGAAAAACACTACTCCTTGTTGATATGGTCTATTTCTTTTGTCACTCATGATTCCTTCTCCAATTCTACATAGTCTTTTCCCCAATTATTCTTATCAATTTTTTATAATCTCTTAGCGAATTCTTGTTGTATTTTCTCTTTTCTCTCTCTTGAATTTATAAAATTCCTTAATGTTTTCTTTGAAATGTTGTATTATTAATTTTTGTTTTAGAATTTGTTTTAAATCTTTAAAATAAATTTTAAGATAGATAATTAACTAAATATTATTTTATTCCTTTCTTTTTAATATTTAATTTCTAAAGTAGTTTTAGAATGATTTTAAAATATTATTTAAGGATACTATATAATCTTTAAAGCAAAAATAATGATTTAAATTTGATTCAAGATAATTTCAAACACTATTTTTAAAACTAAAAATAATTATCTCATTCTATTTTTCTATTAATTTTTTTATGGATAAAGCTAAAAGAAAAAAATTAACTTTTATCCACTTAAAAAATATTTATCCTTTATTTTAGTTTGTTTATTTTCAAATTGTCAAGATAATTTTTTAATATTTTAAATTTTTCATTCTAAAAACTATTATTTTCATCTAATTAATAAATATCTTAAAATTATTATTTCTAATTAATTAATTAATTATTATAACCATTATTTATTATCTTCAATTATTATTTGCATTTAATTAATTAAGTAATAAATACCTTTATAATTATTTAGAATTATAAGGTTTTATAATTTGAATAGGAAGGGGTCATGACATACTTCCCCTCTTAAAATGTGCATCATCTTGATGCATCAAAACAATGTTATATCCAAATAAGTAAAATTTATATAGTATCATGTTCTAGCAATATTTAAAACTATTGCATCTTAATAGCATTTTCTCATGTGACATTTTATCATATTAATTCAATTGAACTTTATATTTGGTTTACTATTTTGTTGCAAAATTCTATCCTTATCATTTTTATATTCTTGGAACTATAAGATATTTTGTTTCAAGATATGTTTACTATCTAGTACATATTTCTTAAGAAGTGACACATGGAATACATTATGGGTTCGACTTGGAGTTGGAGGTAAAACTAGTCAATAAGACAATAAACTTATTACCTCTAAAATCTTGGCCTTCTTCGAAATGAGATATATTTTTTGTGGATTTTAACTCTTAGAAACACCTTTTTAATTGAAAACTTCTTTGAGTTTTTATTTTATTTGCATAAGTATTTTTTTCCATTAGATGCTTTATTTATCTTTTATCTTATATCTTAATCTAACTTCATATATCATTTAATTTTTAGGACCATTTATCCTAAGTTATATTAACTGAGGTCAAAGCTATTCAAATCTTTCTTTCATATAATGCTTCAAATGAGGTCATTCAAAGAGTTATTATCAACAAAATATACTAGTAAGATATTTTCATCTATTTGATTTGTCCTTTATGTTTACCTATACATTTAGGAAGATATGTTGTATTGAAGTTTAATTGTGTTCCCAAAGCTACGTGCAAGTGGTCCAAAATATTGTGTGTATGATCTTTTCAAGAGCTTCATACAACTTGAATATTTATTTTATAAATCATTTTGATAAGGTTGAGATATCATCTATAAAATTTCCTGATGTAAAATGAGTTACCTTGATAAGTTTGTCCACTACCACCAATATTGTATTACGTAGATGTAAGGTGCCACTGATAATCCATACTAATATCTTGCCACTTATGATGTGTATATCATGAGGATATAGTAATATAGCTAGGTGAATTTGTTCTACTTTAACTCTTTGATGTTGTAAACACTTTGATATGAAGTGCTATTTCTTTCTTCATTCTTGAAAAAATATAATTTCTAAAGATATGAATACATTTTATTCACTCAAATAAATTGAATAAGGAGTATTGTGAGTTTCAATAAGAATTAAAGCTCTAAATTCTTCATATACTCTAGATTGTACTACCAAAGAAACTCCTGATCAAAAGTGCATCCTTTATATCTTAGATTTATTTGATCAACTTCTAAAACAATTTTTACTTCATCATACTAAGAATTTTGTTTTTGTTGAACTATTACTTGATCTTTGAAAGTGGTTTTAATAGTTTTTCTAGCCTTCACATGTCTTCTTCTACTTGGAGCATCGACTACCCTATTTTATTTTTACACAATCTCAAAATCATATCCAACCATCTTCTTTTCTTGCATTCAAATTTGGTTGAGTGAAAATGTATCTCAACCTTTGATGATATATTTTTAATTCAAATAGTTTCGCTAATAAAAAATGTCTCCACTTTTGAAGTGCATGTACAATTGATGCCAACTCTAAATCATGTAGTGCATAGTTCAATTCATGTGCCCTTAATTTCCTCGAACATTCCCAAAATCTTTTGGTAGAAGAATCAAAGACAATTATAAGTGTTCATAAGGATCACATAATTTCAAATAGGGTTTTTATTTAGCTTCTCCTTTAGAATTTGAGTTTTTTTATTAGACTATGTTATCCATATGAATCTTTTACTCTTATTTTATTAGATTTGTAACTTAAAAAACTTCTATGAACCTTATATAATACTTGGATAAACCATGAAATTTTTACTTCAACTACATTATTATAGGTTAGCCCTTCCATTATAGTCTTGATCTCATCAAGATCTATGCCAATTTACTTTATTGATATAATATGTTCAACCAAATAATAAATTTTCTTCCCAAGGAATGCAAAATTTTATAGCTTTCTATACAACTTATGTTCTCTTAGTTTTTGTAATATTACTTGGGGTGTAATAAGTGTTTTTCATTTTAGAGTATAGTATAATGTCATCTAGGAACACTAGTATAAATTTAGATATTCATTACATTCAAGAAAGAAAAATTAGCATTATATATTAACAGACAACTATGAATTCATAATGCCCATATTTGGCTCAAAATTTGTTTTGGGAATGTCTGCATCCTTGATTCTTAGTTGGTGGTATCCTATTCAAAGATCTATTTTTTCAATTTTTTTTTCTTTCATATGAATAAATAAGTCTTTGATATGAGGTAAAAAAATATGTTCTTTTGTGTTACTTTCTTTAAAATTTAGTAATATATGAATGACCTTGGAACTCCATATATTTTTTTGACAAAATAAATGATGTTCCCCATGGTGATACATTTGATTGAATTAATCCCTTTCCTAATAGTTCATCTAATTGAATTTTTAGTTCTAGTAATTTAGTTGCATTCATTCTATAAGAAATCTTAAACACATGTTCAACTTTTGGTACGATTTCAACCTTCGCCTAGGAGGTAGTTTTTGTAATTCATGTAGAAATGCATATTTAAATTTTTGGAGAAAGGATTATTTTTCTAGAGTTTGGCTATCTTTTTCCTCATTTTCATTTAATCATAAACATTTGAACCTCTTTCCTTCTTTCTTTGGTTGCATTGTTGATGGGAAACTGCAAATATAATTGTAGTAACTCAAAAAGTATCCATTTTCCTTAGTTTGGGAATGAATAATTACTATTAAAATGAACCTAATTATGCCTTGATTTAGTGTTGTAATGTGTTTTACACATTCACATTAAGTTTAGGACCCTTTTTATTAAAATGGAATTAATGGTGCCTTATTTAGGGTGTTGTAAAGTGTATCTTTACACTTTCACACTAATCTAGGGCTTTATTAATTAATTGAGGTTAATTTGAGCTTAATTGGCCCCTTAAATTCAAATCCAAGCCTAATTAATTGCAAATTCCGAGAGATAAAACCACCACTCTTAAATAATATTACACAACACTTAATTTTGCAAGGAATGTGTCCTAGGCTAGTGACCTAGGACCCATTTGCCACCTGGCGAATGGGTCTTCACTAGGTCCTAGGACCCCCTTTTGACATATCATTTCACATCCCTTGAAGTGTGTCCTAGTTAAGTGTGCTAGGACCCATTCACCACATGGCTAACTGGTCCTCACTTAACCCTAGGAAACCCCCTTGGACTATGTTTTTGGCGGTATTTTAATGATTTCAAATCATATATTTGATGTTGAATTGTGTTATTTAAATTTTGGGATTTAATCTTAAGTTATGTGTAAATATAAGGCTATTTCACCTAGTTTCACCTAGAAGAATTTTTATGCAGTTATCCTAATAGCAATTTTATGAGAAAGAGCATTCAAGACCATTTCAAGAAGGCATTCAAGGGCAGATTATTGAAGTTTATTTCAGCAATAAAATATCTATTTCATCATGTCAAAGTCATGCATGTTGTTGAACTAATATGATGATGTAAAATTGGTGATCAAGTTCAAGTGTTCAAAGCCAGTATCTTATGTCAAGTTTATGATCAAGATCTACAATCATTGAGGCCATTTCATGCTACATTTCAGATTTGCAATCCAAGGATCAATTGAGGATTGGATTTAGGTTGAAGATCAAGTGGAGAGAAAAAGTTGCAAAAGTTATCAAAGTTTCAAAGTTGTCACCTTTCTTGCAAGATCACAGAAAGTCTTCTACAAAATTTATTTCTAACTTTTAGGAGATGAAAACCTAGGATCTGGGAGTGCAAACATTGAAGAACAAAACCTAGAAATTGATTTTCTAGAACCCTAGGAGGGACCCATTCGCCACAAGGCGAATGAGTCCTCAGTGAGGCTCAAAAAAACACTTTCTGCAACAAGTACACACCATTTTACCATCTTAAAACCTACCTTTTTACTGTTATATTAGTTAGGTTTGTTTTTTGATGCTCATCTATGCATAATTGAATGAAATAACTAGTGAAAAGTGTGGTTTATCATCTTGTTGATTCATTTTGATAAAGGTTCCCTTTTTCTTTGTTTTATTTTGTTGAACCCAACTTTTTGAGCATTGCAATTTTCCGATTTTAGGAGTTCTTTTTATCTTATATTAGATCTTGCATTCATTTGCATTAATTTGCATTGAATTAGATCTCATTTTGAGTCTTTAGTTTGCATTCAAATTTGCATCTCATCTAGGGTTGTTAGGATTGCATTGTTTTGCATTCTTTAAATCTGAAAAATACAAAAAAATCAGTCATCTTGCATATCATCTACTTGCATTTGAAAATTGAAAATAAAATTGCATATCAAACTAGGTGTTTTAGGTCATCATTTAGTTATAATTTGCACTCATATTTCACATTGTATTTACAAAAATCTGAACTTGAAACTTACTGTAGAAAACTGAATATGAAAACCACTAAAAAATATTTGAAAAATCAGTAGAAATTTGTTTCAAAAACCCAATCTAGGACCCATTTTCCCTAGGGTGAATGAGTCCTTGATTAGGCCTTAATCTACATTTGTAGAATTTAAAATCTTCAGTTTTGTGTTTTTGTTTGCTGCTATCAGATCTCTATTTTAGTTTCCTAATTTTTTGTTTCATTCATTTCATTATATTGAGCTTAATTTGGTTCATTTCAGTGCATTGTCTAAATTTAAAATTTCATTTACAAGATTTCATTTTCAGATTGTTGCATAGTATAAACAACAAATTACCTTGTTTAAGTCTAAAATTTTGAAAGCGGATCTTGTGTTTTAGCAATGTGGAAGTCCTTGTTCTCCTTGGTTGATGTTTCAAGTTGTGTTTTTTGCAATGATCCTAATGCAATTGAACCTAATCATGCTCACCCAAATCCTAATGAATTTCCTCATGAAGTTGACATCATTGGAGAAGATGATGCTAGGATGAATGAACTCATAAACAATTTCCTTAACAATCTTGAGAGTAATGCATCTTTCTATCCTTCCATCAAAACAACCAACACAACTTGAGATGTTTGGTCTTCTACATCCTAAAATTGAGTCATAAACTAAGCCTAAACTTTCAACAATGAGTGAACCTCGTTCCTCTAATCAAGTGCCTAGTCATCCATTTTATGTTAACAAAGTGACCAACATTCCTATCAACCTTGAAGAGACTTATGGCCAAGGCTTTAATATTTTAACCAACCAAGGATGTGACATAACTAATGAGCATGAAATTCATAAAATTTTAGAGAAAATTCCTATTGAACAAACAAAAGGGATAGGATATCAGGATACTCCTTCTGACATAAGTTTCCTCCTTCCTAAAGAAAAAACCAATTCCTCACAAGAATGATAGAATCATTTCAGGCCTTCCTTCTCAATGTCTATCTCAACAAGTCAGTGAATCAAGCAAGCAACAAAAATGTTACAAACTCAAGAAACTTAAATTTCCATATCCCATGATTGAAAATGAAAGAATCTTACACACACTTCTACAAAAAGGAATTATAACATTACCACCCATTAGAGAAAATCCACTTCCAAATCCTAAGAATACAAACAAGTCTCATTGTCAATATCATAGAAGCATTGGGCATACTACTAATGAGTTTCATGCTTTAAGGATAGTATTTAAACAACTTGATATCATAAAAATAGTCCCTTAAAGCATGTCCTTTCGCTTCTTGCCATGTAATAGTTGTAGGGTTATAGTATTCTTACTATTGTATATCATACATTCATTGCACATCATTCTCTTTATCACAAGGAGCTCATTCTCATCACCTATCTCGATTCTTCCTTGTCCTGCACTTAGTGGGGGCAAGGGGTTAGTTAGCCTTGTCATATTTTTAGTATGTGATGTTGTCCCTTTGGCTAGTTTTTTTCCTTCCATTTATACTGATCAAGATTGGGATGTAGATGACTTGCTATAAGTTGACTCGCATGTGCCTTACTAGTCTTTTGCATTATTTTTCTTTTTCATGTTCTTTTATGTGATTGCATGTGCGTAATGTGATACCCCATGTTGTTTCATTTGATGTATCTCTCTCTCTCTTTTTGTGCATTCCTCTATATGTACCTACATTCTTCTCTATTTCATAAACATTTTACCTTTTTCATTTATCTTGTGTTTTCCTTTTGGGGATGATGCAAGGCATTGAGAAATTTAGGTCTTTTCCATGTTGACCTGAAAGGATTTTTCTTTGTTTTCAATCTTTATGTATCATTCTTCCAGTTCCATAAGTATTTGGGGAATGATGACATTTCCGAGCTCTAGAACAAAATTGTAGCAAAGGCATACTGACCCCGAATCCATAGATCCCTTCTGTGTTTCTGGGGGTAATCCCTCCCTCCTTTTTCATGATGTAGCTCTATTTTATGAACATATGACTTGGCATAGGGCTTTCAAAGTAAGCTCTCATGTCTTGGGATGGAACATTGGCTACTTTAAAGAAATTTCTCACAACAATGGTGTTCACAACCACATTAAAGTGGGGGAATACATCAATGATATCTTTCCATATTTTGCATATTTCAGGGTGTGATTTTCTTTTTCTTATGATGTGTCCTTTTCTTGGTGGTGTCATTGGATTTGATGTCCTCCAAGAGTGTGATATTTCTAAGCATACAAATTTATCTTAGTGGATTGATGCAACACAAGGTATCCCCTAAGTGGAAATCTATTACTCTTGACTTGTCCTCTCTGGGAGACATTAGGAACAATGATCCCTAAGAAGGAGACCTTAAAAAAAATGAGACAAAATCCCCTTGAAGAAAAAGCTGTAGACATAATGTTCATAAGTGTTTATCATTGTGGTGCCTTATTGGAGTTGTTAGGAGGATAGCTTTGATATGGTATGGGAGCCTAATATGATTCTCTCATTTGCCACCCTTTTAGGATACTCACCTAGTGGATGGCTTGAGGTTCCACTACCCTAGAGTGAGTGCGTGTGTTGTTTGTATAGTGGACATTGAGCTCTACTTGTGAACGGTTTTGGAAAAATAGCTAAGGCGTGTTCCACATCACATTGGATAGTCAAGGCTTGATCCTTCCCCTTTTCCTTGAAAAATAGTTGAGATGTGTTCCACATTGCGTTGGACGATCGAGGATTGATCTGTATCCCTTTTCTTTTTGGTCTTTGATAGTGTATGATTGTGTATCTTTGTCATTCCTACATACATAAGTGTCTTGAATGTCTAATTTAGTGTGAGTTTGACATAGGGTCATACTCTCACTAAAGTGGGGGAAAAATGTAGTAATGAAAAAAGTATCCCTTTTTCCTTAGTATGGGAATGGATAATTACTATTAAAATTAACCTAATTATGCCTTGATTTAGTGTTGTAATGTGTTTTACACATTCACATTAAGTTTATGACCCTTTTGAATAAAATGGACTTAATGGTGCCTTATGTAGGGTGTTGTAAAGTGTATCTTTACACTTTCACACTAATCTAGGGGCTTTATTAATTAATTGAGGTTAATTTGAGCTTAATTGGCCCCGTAAATTCAAATCCAAGCCTAATTAATTGCACATTCTGAGGGATAAAACCTAACACTCTTAAACAATATTACACAACACTTAATTTTGCAAGGAATGTGTCCTAGGCTAGTGACCTAGGACCTATTCACCACCTGGTGAATGGGTCCTCACTTGGTCCTAGGACCACCTTTTGACATATCATTTCACATCTCCCGAAGTGTGTCCTAGTTAAGTGTGCTAGGACCCATTTGCCACATGGCGAATGGGTCCTCACTTAATCCTAGGACACCCACTTGGAATATGTTTTTAGTGGTATTTTAATGATTTCAAATCCTAGATTTGATGTTGACTTGTGCTATTTTTAATTTTTGGATTTACTCTTAAGTTATGTATAAATACAAGGCTATTTCACCTAGTTTCACCTAGAAGAATTTTTATGCAAGCATCCTAATAGCAAGTTTATGAGATCAAGAGCATTCAAGACAATTTCAAGAAGGAATTCAAGGGAAGATTATTGAAGCTTATTGCAGCAATCAAAGATGTATTTCATCATGTCAAATTCATGCATGTTGTTGAGCTAATATGATGTAGCATTGGTGATCAAGTTCAAGTGTTCAAATCCATTATCTTATGTCAAGTTTATGATCAAGATCTACATTCATTGAGGCCATTTCATGCTAAGTTTCATATTTGCAATCCAAGGTTCAATTGAGGATTGGTTTTAGGTTGAAGATCAAGTGGAGAGCAAAATTTGAAAAGTTGTCAAAGTTGTCATCTTTCTTGCAAGATCATGGAAATTCTTCTACAAAATTTATTTTTGACTTTTGGGAGCTAAACACCTAGGATTTTGGAGTGTAGACATTGAAGAATAGAACCCAAAAATTGATTTTCTAGAACCTTGGTAGAGATCCATTTTCCATTGGGAAAATGAGTCCTTAATGAGGCCTAAAAAATCTCTTTTTGCAATAGGTACACATCATTTTACTATCTTAAAACCTATTGTTTTACTGTTATATTAGTTAAGTTTATTTTATGATATTCATCTATGCATAATTGAATGAAATAACTAGTGAAAAGTGTGGTTTATCATCTTGTTGATTCATTTTGATAAAGCCCCCCTTTTTTTCTTTGTTTCAATAATTACTATGCTAATTTTACACAATAAAACACTAATAGCTTTTGGGAGCAACGAAGAACAAAAACCCACATTATACCGAATGAACAAACTACTCCAGTGCCAACCACTATTGATAAAAAGCTAAACAATGGATCAACAAGATGGTTGAGTAGTTTGGTCAAACCATACAAGGGAAATGCTAAATGTATTACCCATGCAAGCATTCAAAAACAAATATTAAATCTACAATGCCTCATTCTTTATTCATTGAATTAGACATAGATCAAAAGGTGATAGAGACAAAGCAAAAAAATTGTGCACTCCAATTTCCATTCACACAGTAGACACAAGAAATTTCATATGATAAAAAAAACAACTAGAACTCCACAGTTTGCATTGAACACTAAGAAAATAACTTCATTGCAATCGATTCTTTCTAGAATCAATTTTCCCCTTTGCTTCACAACAGATTGTAACCTTACTCTATTACTTCACCATTTGCCTATGTTGCACTTTTTCTACTTCCAGCCCTGACCTTGGTCTTAGAACAATTGTTCAATCCTCATGTCACATCAAATATCATCCTTCTGATGAGCCAAAAAATCTCTTAACTGAAACATTTCCTTCCTTTTCCTGAACCGTTTCTTGGACTTGGATCAGGCTCTTTCTTTTCTTTAATGACCATCCTCCTTTCACTAGTAGTAACACTCTCCCAAAATAGGGCATTGCCTTCTTTCTTGTTCACAACCATTATTTTTCTCCTTTTTTTTTGTGCAACGAGAACAAAAAAAATAAAAACCTTTGTTTATGCCACATAGAAATTAGCCACCTATCAAGGATACAAGGAAACAATAATACACTACCAAAAGAAAACAAAATTTACCAAGACCAAAACAAAACAACTGAAATGCAAATAAAAATTGGGCAATGCCCCTACATCAGGCTCCTCGGGGGAGTTGTTTGTGAGTGTAGCTCAAAAAAGGGAGTTGGGTAGTAGGGCTACCCTTCCAAGTTCCAAGTACTTGTAACATACCCCTTATGTTGATAAATGACCATCCATGACCATTATTTCTTTCTTTTCTTCTAGCATTTGGCCGGACCTCGATACATCGAACTCCTTGATACGCTCTTCATATTCTTCCCACTGGTTTTTCTCCAGGTAAAATTTCCATTTCCACACCCCATCTCATCAGATCGCCAATATACTTCGCCCACTCTCCAAATAACCTCGCATTGTTGCATCTTACTCCTTCATTTTGCTTTTCCCTCAAACAACATACAACTCCAACATCAATAAGCACACAATTTGAGAAATTAAAAATGGTGTATAAAATGTGGCTTCCCACCTCTGCTACACTATATTGTTTGTCTTCTACATACCCCTCTATTGCAATCATGGAATATTCATGAAAATATTTTTCAACTATATCCAAGGTTGGAAAATTGAGATATTACCTCACCATTGATGGTTGCACTATTTGTCTCACCTCCTCTCAGTTCAAGGCACTTTTCTCTACGACCTCAACTTGAAGAGCCAGGTCATCTTTTACATTCTCTTTTGCTATATCCACACTCTTTCCATGAAAATTTGTGCCCATGTATTCATCTTGGAATTGTTGTTTTGAACTCTCCTATATCTGCCCCAACATCACAATCATCTATGTCAACACATGTTGTTGGTTGTCCTACTTGCAAATCATCACTGTTTCTACCCATGCAACACTATGGAAAAATGACGGTCCACCTCCTTGGTCACTGCTGCAAATTCATTTGTCCCTCTACCATTTAGAAACTCTTTTCTTCTTACCAACATCACTTTACTACTGCTGCTATGGCTGTCCTCTATTGGTTCTTGCAAAGGAAACAAAGTATGTTTGAGTTTGTCTTTCTCAAAATTGTATGTATTGCTTCTTCCATCATGTATAACATTTCAGTCAAACTGCCAAGGTCTACCAAGTAGCATGTGACACACATACATCGACATGATTTCACACACAACACTATCCTTATAACTTCCTATTTGAAAGTCAACCAAAGCTTGCTCATCTACCAACAATTGATGACCCTTTTGTAACCAAGAAACCTTGTACAATGTAGTATGTGTCGTTCTCTTAAGACCTAACTTATCCAACATTTCAATAGCAACAATATTATTAGTACTACCATTGTCTATAATAAGTTTTCAACACTTACCTTTAGCTTTGCACCTTGTATTGAATAAAACTTTCCTTTGTACAAGTTTGTGACTCTCCTTTGGAGGTTTCAACAACACTTTATTAAACAAAAAAGATTATCTTGTCTTAGGTTCCTCCTTTCTTGGAGAAATGATCCTGAACTCTCCTAATCCACTTGTACCACCTGATTCCTCTGTTTAGGCCTTGTGTAACCTCCTTGGGGAGATAATGGACACTCCCAACTCTTATGACTAGCATATTGATTACACTTAAAAAATTTACCTGCAAAACCTCTTCCTCTTCCTTGATAACCATTGCTTCCGAATGATCTTTCTCCTCTATCTTGATAATCTCCTCTTTTTTGGCTTAACTTTTCCCTTTTGAACTAATTGCCTCTCCATATTGATGGTGCTATTGTCCTCTTTCTCCACAGCCTCATCCTCTTTGTCGGCCTTGTTGATTCTGTTTCCTCATCAACTTCTCCTTTGCCTTAATGGAAAACTGGTAGGCTTCCTCCAAATTTCTTGGTGACACTAAAGTCAGCTCATCCTACAAACTGTATTTTAAACTGTTCAGGTATCTTCCTACCTTTTCTATATCTTCTTCATTATGGCCTGATCGAATCACCAACTTATAAAAATATTTTGGGTAGTCTTTTATTGACATATCCTTTTTCTTGAGATTTTGTAACCTTCTAAAAAGATTGGTTTGATAATATTCTAGAAGGAACTTTGTCTTCAATTTGGAAACCATCCTGTCCCACGAGGTTATCTTTTCCTTGTTTGGATTTCATTTCTTAGACTGTACATAATCCCACCACATCGCAGTGTGGCCTTTAAGCGTTGTACAAGAAAACTTCACTTTTCTTTCTTCTACAACTCCTTCGTACTCGAAGTACTTATCCAAACCATTGATCTAGTGAATAACTCTTCCCCATTCAAGCTTCCACAATACGTGGGGACCTCTATTTTTTGTTTAGATCCTACATTCATCACTACTTTTATCAACCTTTCTTCTACTCCTTATGGTTCTTCTTGATCTTCGTCTTCAATTGGTGGTTGCTCTTCTTCTGCAACTTCACTCACATCATCAACAATGAATCCCCTTTGTTATGCCTACCCCATGGCATCCAACCTTATTGACAAGTTTTTTAACATTTTCAAAATCCCTTCTGGCCTCTTCGACTGCCTCAACCACCTCCTTTTCTCTTTCTTCTTGGTGGAATTCTTCTCACTTCCTGACTTCCCAATTTCTTGCTGCTCTGATACCAAAATGATGACAAACTACAAATATAATTACTGTGCTAATTTCACACAAACACTAATAGCTCATGGGAGTAATGAAGACTAGAAAACCCACATTATACCAGATGAAAAAACTACTTCAACACTAACCAATATTAATAAAAAGCTAAACAATGGATCAACAAGATGGTCGAGCAGTTTGGTCAAACCATATAGGGGCGAGGCTAAATGTATTACCCACACAAGCATTAAAAAAAAAATGTTAAATATGCAATGCCTCATTCTTTATTAATTGAATTAGACATAGATAAAAAGGTGATAGAGACAGAGCAAGAAAACTACGCACTTCAATTTCCATTCACATAGTAGACACAATAAATTGCATATGATAAAAAAAAAAACCAAAACTCCATGGTTTGCATTGAACACTAAGAAAATAGTTACATTGCAATCGATTCTGGAAAGAACCGATTTTCCCCTTTGCTTCACTCTAGACTACAACCTTGCTCTGTTACTTCATCATTTTCCTACATTGCACTTGTTCCACTTCCAACCCTGACCTTGGTCTTAGAACAATAGTTCGATCCTCACATCACATTGAACATCATACTTCTGACAAGCCAAAAAATCTCTTAACTAAAACACCACCTTCATTTTCCTGAACCGTTCTTGGACTTGGATTAGGCTCTTTCTTTTCTTCAATAACCATCCCCCTTTCACTAGCAACAACACTCTCCCAAAATGGTGTGCTGCCTTATTTCTTGTTCACAACCATTATTTTTCTCCTTTTTTTTGCAACTAGAACAAACAAAATACAAATCTTTCTTTTTTTCGCATAGAAATTAACCATTTGTTAAGGATACAGGGAAACATGAATACACTACCAAAATAAAACTAAATTTACCAAATGCAACTAGAACAAAAAAAATACAAATCTTCTTTTTTCCGCATAGAAATTAACCACTTGTTAAGGATACAAGGAAACATGAATACACTACCAAAAGAAAACTAAATTTACCAAGACCAAAACAAAGCAATTGAAATGCACGTCAAAATTGGGTGATCGCCCTGCATCAATTGTCGACTTGGGTTCCACTTTATAAGCTTGAAGATTGTGTGTACCTTAATTCTTCATCATCATCATTCCCTTATTTTATTATAGAAGAACCTATATTAATGATGTTATTGAATAACCCTTTGTTGTAATATTATGTTGTCGTATCTTCAAACTCTTCATTTCTGTTGGGTGAAAATTATGTAATTAGCTTTTCGATAGATTACACAACTAGGACTTCAGCCACAACTATGTGAGATGTAAATCTCTCCTCTCAGAAAGGGAGGTGCCCTTCTTACTACTGACAAAAGGGATAGTAAAACAAACAAAGTAATTACAAAATGTACACAATACTTACGAAGTGGGGGGGGTGTGTTACATTCATCCTTCTCTCTTTTTTTAGAGAAGATGTTTTACAATGCTTCACTGTTGGAAGTTCTCAATTCACAATAGCTTTAAACTAACAACAAGCAGTAATGCCAATACCTCTATCTTGTCAAAGAAAAGTATAGAGGTACCAGAAGTGATTAACAATAAACTAGTAAAATAAAAGGGAAAGCTCATGAAGGCACAAAGTCGTTCCATAGCTTTATCAATTGTGGATTTGTGATGGGTGTGTCGTTTGTCGCATTAGAAGCACAAAGTCTTATTAGATGCAGCAATTCCTCGAACAACATGAACAATTACAAGTGCAAAGTCTTGTAGATTATCCAACCAAAGTATGCAAAGAGCATGAATAATTACAAGCACAAAGTCTTGTAGATCATTCAACCAAAGATAAACAAAACACAAATGTAAATCTAAATAAAGGATGTAACACAAAGTTTACATGAATTACTTAGAGTCCTTTAGATTCCATAAGCTAATCACCACCAAATGAGATCAATTCATAAGACAATCCAATCCAACACAAAGTCTGGTTTGCAATCTTCTTCTTCTTTATCGATCATATTTCATTCACAAAGTATGAACACAAAGTTTAACAATTCTACTTCACAAAGGGCAGCACTTCGTTGCAAAATACTAAAGGATCCCAAATACAATAGAAATCCCTCATATTTATAGAAAGAGGGATGAGCAAAATTAGGAAACTAACTTGAGAAAATCAAGGAAAGTTAGGTGAGCGATTCAAGGAGATCTCACCTATCTTTGACCAAAGTCAAAGTGTAATTTTTTTTCAAAAGATTACATCTTCGAACTTGGTGCAATTACAATTTACAAAAAGACATAAAATGTCAGTAAATATTTACAAGATGCATAAAAGGATGTATTGAAAATGTCTAACTCTGGAGATCATGAATCCTCATGGTTCCTTGCTTGGACGCGGAGTCTTCATGCTTCTTCCTGGTCTCCAACATGAACTTTTTATCTGGAAGAACCAAGATCAAAGGACATCATTTTTGGGATCACTTGACGAGATCTGGAGAGAAACTGCAAGGATGGTGAATCAACAGGTGTCAACAGAAAAAGTAGCATTGGGAAGCATGAAGCGAGCAATGATGTTGAGCAAGCAAGAAATGGGCGATGATGCATGAAAAACGATGCACGAAGTTGAAAAAACAAGGTTTGGAGTGAAACTGAGAAAATTTGAAGTGTTTTAAGAAAAAACTAGGAAAAGTGTAAGGGCACCAAAAATCAGCGCCCTTGCACTTTGAGGAAATTCACCTTGGTGCAATGGCACTGATTTTCAGCGCCCTTGCACTTTTGAAGTGTTAGAAAGTTCACTTGGTGTCAGGGCGCTGAAAATCAGTGCCCTTACACTTAGAAAGGGTTGGTTTGAAAACAACATGTCAGGGTGCTGAAAATCAGTGCCCTGACACTTAGCTCATGAATGCACGAGTTTGTGAGTGTGATAGCATGGTCAAAGGAACAAAAGGAAAGGAAGAAACGATGGAAAGGCGAGATTTACCTGAGAAAAAGCGAAAACTTAGGTCGTTGCAACAAGAGGCCACAAAAAGAAACGAGTTTCTGAAAGTAGCTTGGTCACCCAACACGTTGGAAGTGAAAGAGAGGAGTTTAGAATGATCTAAAAGTCAATTAAAATCACTTAAAAGTGATTTAGGAGTGTCATAAATGAAGAAAAGTCGTGCAACTAATCAAGGCATAAAAAGTGGCACAAAACTGGAAAAAATGCAAAGCATTGAAAAAATGACACCTTAGTCAAAAAATGACTAAGTCTGGAAGAAAAGTGCAAAGGTGCTAAAATTCAGCACCATTGCACAAAAAATGACTAAGTTCGGAAAAAGTGTAAAGGTGCTAAAAATAATGCCATAGTAAAAAATTGGCTAAGTTTGGCAACAATGTGCAAGAGCGCACTTTTTTAGCGCTTCTACACATTTTTGGAAAATCACTTTTTATGCAAGGTCACTAATTTTTGACGCCCCTACATTTTCAACACTTAGCCAAAAATTTGGATGAGTTAGAGCGTACTTTTTTGGCACAACTGCATCTTTCACAATTTAACTAAGTATGATCAGTGAGACTTCACGAAGGAGCTCGTTTCGAAGGTCTTTGCGAGGCGAACATAGGGGGATGCTCAAACTGACTGTTTGAGGCTTTGGAATGCACTTCGAGGTGGATTGAAAATCACCTCATTTTGCATGCTTGAACTTCACGAACCTAGGAAATAGACAAGTTTCGTAGGGGGATTATCTGTGGAACGAGTGTTGCTAGATTCCGTGATAACAATTTCCATAGCTAAGACTTTAGCATAAGTATGACTTGATTTAGTATTGGTCCTAAAATTGTGTAGCAATATGTTATCTTTTTCTATGTTAAAAATTGAAGTTCTCTTCACAAGTTAATGTTGAAGTGTCTACTTGTTTTGGTTGTTTCACTATAGTCCTTCAACTCGATTATTATCATCAATTATTTTATATAGATCATTTGTCAAAATCATTCATAAATATAGATCTTTACATGCATGGCATGTTTCATAGCTTCTCAAAGCTTCACTTTATACATTTAGTAAGAATAAAAAAATCAGTGGTAGTTCCATAAGAGCACATTTTTTTAAATTTACACCCTTACACAACCTATTAGAGGCCCTTCATAGACATGATAGAAAAAATAATATAAAATGCATGGTAAGTAATTGAGAAATAAATAATTCTGGCATAGCCATCACAATAATAAAGACAACACCCAAGCAAAAGAAATATTGATGACACCAAAATGGAAGAAATGTCAATTTCAACAATAAAGCATAAAATGAGCTTAATATCAACAATAAATCAAGTATGATTGTAAAATCGCAAGATAAATCAATATCAAAATTCAATGGCTAGACTACACACAAGAAGGAAATAAATCAATACTGACCTTCAAAAATACTTTAAGAATCCATTAATATATAGTGAAGCCGCATGGTGTTTGTAATGTGCAAATTTTTGATAAAATGTGAATTATTGATAATTTCCTTATTGATGATTTCTTTTCTTTTGTATTATGCCAATATTGTTGAATTTTAAATTTTTGGCCTAATTGGCCATTTGAATTTGACAATGGTCCTTTTTGCCTCAAGCACTTATTTAGTTATATTTCATTTGAAATTTCTTAATGTTGATACTTTTGATTATTAATTTTTACATTTTATTTTGAAACTTTTGTTGAAACTTTGGTTTATAATCTTACACTTGATGGTTTGGGACTTCCTTATTGTTTGTAACTGTTGGTATGAGTGGTGTATTATGACTTTTATTTGAGGCATTTTCATGGTTGCAATTGTTGGTACGAGTGGTGTATTATGACTTTTATTTGAGGTATTTTCAGGGTTGCAACTGTTGGCATATGTAACGTAATGTGACATTTGTAAACTACTATATCTAGGTGGGTTTTACACCCCAAAATTTGCTTTGCAAATTACTTTTAACTTTTAAACGTTAAAAATGTGTTTTTGACATTAATGGACGATTATATTTTGATGAAATATTAATGCAATGAAAAATGTTTTGATTTTAATGATTATTAATTTTAATCAATGATTATTACATCGTGGCTAATAATAGACTAACTATGTTGATGACTTTCTAAGTTGGATGTAGGTTCAAATTTTACCGTCCTAGATGGAGAGAGAGAGAGTATAGGCATGGGTAAAAAAATGGGTTAATGTCAATTTAAGTCGAACACACACACTCACACAAGATTTTGTATCAAATATGGACAAGTAATCCCATTATTGTTGTTGAGTTTATCTTTTGTCTTGGCTAAGTGTGGTTGAGTCATAATGATAGGTTGGCTTATATATGATATTTTACCTAGTTTTTCATTATGATCATGAGACGATATCAGTAAGTCTTAATCATCATTTTATCTTTTAATTGTTACGAGTTATTCGTTTATTATTTAAATGAATTAAAATAATAATAAAATAATATATAAACATATGCATATATATATAGATCATTGGATATATTTATATATGAATATATACATATATATAATAATATAATAAATGTAGTAGAATCATTATAAATGCCAATGGATTGCATTATGAATAAAGCATGCATGGTTGTAACATCAGTTAGAGGCATGTTAATGAAGGAGAATTAAAGTATAACAAAATTAAAACCTCACGAGGAGGTGGTATGCCTCTATTAAAGGCATTATTCTTGGATGCTATAATGTTAAACTGATTTCCTTAACGACATGGGCTAGTTAAGGGGGTCATGTGGGCATTTTAACAAGAATCCAAAACTGCCATCATTTATGGCATGAGACATGAAGGAAGGGTGAGCTGCAGGTTATAAAGGAGGAGTTTTTTTTTTGTGAAAAAAGTTGCATGAAATTTTAGAGAGGGATTTCATTATCATTATCGACGAAAGGAGAAAGGAGGTGACGACAGTGTTTGAGAAGTAAGATTTTATTGATGTCAGAGCAGAGGAGGCGATAGGAGACCGTTCTGCACTTTTGGTGCTTAGTTTTTGTAGCATAATACATACACTCAAGGGAGACTACGAAAGATAAAAGAAGAAATATTCTCATTATTGACTCTACCGTGGATATCTGGAAGGAACGATTGGAGCTTAAAGTTGAGCGTAGGGGAGTTGATAATACAGAGTAATACAATTATACATGCATGTCTTATCTATTTTTGATTTCATTCATTTCTTAGGTCATTATAATAAATGAAATCTAAGCATTAATTGGTAAAAGAAATATTTATACACAGAATATATATATATATCTGTGCATGTGAGAAAGATATATCAAAGTATATTTATCTGTAGTTACATCATTTAAATCTTTTTTTTTTTATCTGCGAGGGAAAACATAGAAGATTAGTTTAAAAATGAAATTTCTTAACCAAAAACTAGTTGCATTAAGTTAGTACTAAGGAAATGAATTTCCTTATTAATACTGAATATAATATTTTTTTTAGGGTCTAAAAAGATATGAATAATCTTTATTACCTTAAATGTAAAGATCAATTATATATATATTAATTTGGAATACATTTGTTTGTATAAATGGAAAAGTCTTAGATTGTTATAATGGTAGCAAGTAAACTGATTTTTGGTCATATAGCTTTCATTTGTCACAAAACCTTGTAAATGTGCTCTACTTATTTCAAAAAGAAGTTGACAATATGTTGTACATTTATTAGCTTTATAAAATGAATTCTTGAATAAGAATAGTGAGGAAACATTGAAAAATCAAAATTATTTTAAAAGAAGTTATTTTGTAATGGGATTCTGAGTATTGCAATATAGATTGAAACACTTCAAATATTAGAAGACAATGACAACCCACATTAATAATCTATAAGAAGCTAACAACTAGTAGTAGTAGCCTACATAGTATTTTCCTAATTGATTAGATAGATTCTTTACCAATGCTACAGGAATGTACAGATTTCATTCCTCACTCAATCGACAAGAAACAAAAATTACCAAGTAACAGTAATAGGAAACAATTCCATCGGCCAAAATAATAGTCCAGGGTTTTAATGTGCATAGAATAATGCAAAATCTCTTACAATGATTGCTGATTCTCTAAAGAATCAACTTCCTTTCTGTTAGCTCGATCTCTCCCAATATGAAACCTCATATTTGATTTTTCCTACCTCAACACCAACACACTCTACCTCTGCACATACAAATCAAGATCCTTCAAAAACAAAACAAAACCATCGATCTCCTTTCTCATTGGTAGACGTCCCTCAACACCCAAACTGATTTGATCTCCGTTTGGTGAAGAGATTCTTACCAAACCAAGGCTCTGAGCAGTGAACAATAAAAAAGACATTAAAATCAAGCCATATAGATTTCAACTTCTTTCAAAACCAAGTAACCGTGGATCACATTCTTTGCTCAGACAGTCCCTTTGATCCCAAAGAATGACCTTTGATCTTGGACAGTCCCAAAAACCAAAACTATGTGAGTTACTCAACCCCCTCTCTCTATTTCGTTACAACTCCCATCCACCTTTTGCAATGAGAAAGAGAAAAGCTTCAAAATATTTCTTTACCACATTGAACCTACCACCTGTCAAAAGGCCAACAAGGAAAACAAAAGAAAGATAGAACCGAAAGCCAAATGTGCAAAAACAAAATTGGGTGATGCCCCTGTAGACACCTAAAAATGACATAGGCCTGCAAGCTTCATTTTTACCACTTTCGTACTAGCATAATTATGTCATTTAATTATGTCCTTGGTCCACATTCGACTATTGATTAAATAATTCATGTCAGTTATTCTTCATGATTATTAAATAAATAAATTTTATTTATTTATTAAATACGTCATTAATTGTCTAAGTCTTTCCTTAATTAAATAAATTTCTTAATTTATTTAATTCCCCTTTGTCATTTAATTCTTCTTGATTATTAAATAAATAAATTTTATTTATTTATTAAATATGTCACTAACTGTCATAATTAAATGAATTCATTAATTTATTTAATTAATTAATCTTATCTTCTAAATTAAATAATTAAATTTAATTATTTAATTGCCAATTAATATTCTTCCCATTTTAAATAAATTAAATTATTTAAAATGTCATTTCAATCTTAACTGTCAGTCATTTTTGATAAATAATCTGAAAAGATTATTTATTATCTCTCAAAATCCATAATTTGAATTATCTTAATTCAAATTAGTAATTAATCTTCTAAAAATCAAGCAATCAGGCAGATTCTTGATTTTCCAAATCTTATCTTCAATCCAAATCTTATCTTCTTGATTTTTTGAATCTTGCAAATAAGGCAATCTTATCTTCTTTATTTTTCAAAAAAATTTATTTTTCTAAATAATTTGTCTCATTTATTCTCCACCGTCGATCCGATTTTATTCTGACCGTTCGATTAAAGATTTTGCCCTAACCCTAATTAGGGATTCTCAGGTTTAATCTGGATCGTTCATTTTAGGTTCTCATCAATAATTTATCTCGTCCGTCCATTCGAAATGGCCTTTTCTATAAAATGCCATCTTCTTCTCACTTTTCAGACACACACATGCTGATATTTTGCGTAATTACTATATGCATTTATTTTCACAGTTATAGTCATAGGCAATTTTAGTATTTCAATATTGACATTTGTTTTAGACATAGGCATTGGATTTTAGACATAGGCATTTAGACATATCAAATCCTTCAAGACTTGTTGTAGGACTTAGACATTTCCAGATTGCTTGAATGACGAATCTGAGGGCAACATTATCCAGCAAATAAGAAGGTGCTACAAAAATGAATCATAGAGACTTCGACGATCAGGTATAATCGTTCTTTCATGTACTTCCATTGTGTTTTGTAGCTACTTTGGGTTTTTATCATTTTACTTTGATTTAACTAATCTCATCTAAAATCTAGAAATTACCCTCAGTTACATTTGGTAGAGAAAATTGTGTGTGTTCTTGTTTGTTTTTACTGTTTTGTAGGTTACAGCCAAGACGTCATACGAAATCCTGTCACTTTCATTTGAGCATAGAAAAATGGGCGAATAAAATATTTTCAAACATTTTCTGGGTTTTGTAGATCTTGGTCTCAGCTTTCCAGAACTGCAAACGGTTTGAAATTTCATTAAGATTTGAGAAAGTTATAGCTATTTTACTATTTGCTATTTTTTTAATTTAGCTTTTAAAACCCGAATTTTATTTTGTCTATAACTTTTTTTTTGTGCAGAATTGTGGAAAAAATTTTCTGGGTTTTGAAGGTCTATCATTTAGCTTTCCATAGATATCTACCACTTAAAATTTTGTTAAGTTTTGAATAAGTTATCGCTGTTTTAAGTTGCTGCTGTCAATAAATTTTTATTTTTATTTTTTTGCTACTAATCAAGATTTGCAGCTTGTTGGCGGTTACTATTCGTGGGTTGAAGACAAACACTAAATTACTAACGGATTGTCTTGTAGGTTCGATTGTCAAAGGCCAAACAACAAAACAATGTGTTTGCATTTTTAGTAGTGTAACTCACATTTTATTTGGTGCAATTAAAACGAGCCTATGCTTTCTTTGTTTGATTGTGTTTGAACAAATAGTAGGTGATTATGCTCTCACCTTGTGAAAACTCGGTGATCAGAAAACCAGACCCATTTTTATTTGTTTTTTTTACCCTTCATGATTTGGTATATCGGAGTATCCTCTCCCCTTGCGCATTCGTGCGATCCTGGGTGTAAGAGAAACGGTTACTGACTCTAGAACTTGAGCCTGTTCTGGTGGAAAAAAGTACTCACCCTAGAACGACTCAGACTGGTAGCACCCTGACACTAAGGGACTTCCAACCGGTATATAAAAGCGGGTTTTTGGGGAAAGCCCAAGAATCACGAGTGTGGTTCCGACGAGATGGATCTGAAAGGGGACTCTCGCCGCATGGATCATGCCCCACGAACGAAATGCCCGAATTAAATACCCCTTGTTTTAGTGTCCAACCGTTCTTTGGTCGTTGCTTGGTATAGTGCAGGGTACAGTATCATGCCCAAAGACACTCACTACTGATCCCCTTAAGTAGAGATAGCAATTCTTGGGATGTCACTACCCAAAGAATCTGAATTTGGTGTGCTTGAATGACGTTAATGAGCCGTGAAGGGGAGCCAATGCCACCAAAATTCTAAGCTATCCGCTCTCGAGAAGGAAAGGTGTTTATCACCAATCCAGGGTATATCGGTGGGCTATACCAAGTATACAAACCCTTGGCCTATTGGCCTTTTAAGATTGTACTTGTCTTATGTGTGTTTGTTTACACCCAAAACATTGTGCTTGTCAAGTGCTTGTTGGATTTTTCAAACATTATACACAATATTCACAAATCTGGACACAAACAATCGACTTTGGACAACTTAGACTTTTCAACAAGACATCAAAACACAATCTCAGTCCTCATTTTAAACTTAGACTTGGTATTGTCCATCATAGTCCTCATTTGGTATCTAGACTTGGCATTGGTCATTTTCCTTAGTCAACATCTTCATTGTCACCTTAGCATTTGGCATCCTTTCTTGACCAATTTTATCACCTTGCATTAGTCATTTCCCTTAGAAAAACATCATTATCACTCTGCATTTAACAACATCATGACATCCACCACCTTGTCTTCCTTTCACCAAGATATGGATAGGCTTGCTAGTAAAGTTGAATACGAATTACTCTATAGAGGTTAATACCAAGAAGCCTCATACTTTAGGAGACAATTTATCCAAGTTGAAAATCAATGTCCTTCGTACCAACAACCCATCAGTCCTAGTCCTCCGTCCATCTACCCTCACTACCAAAATTCACTTAACACAAATCCTGCCATTAATTCACAACAAATGTCCAGTTATCACCCTTATCCTAACTTTGACAAGGGAAGTCAATTGTCCACTAGTCCATTCCATGTCTCCACATCATATGCTAGTCATTCACCTATTAATCCCATCCAAGTCTACATCCATTATCAATCATCTACCAACTCATGTCAAGTCCTCACATCATACCATATCGGTTCGGTCCAAGTCTCCATGTCCTCTTTCAATCAACCTTACACCAATCCAGTCGAAGTCTCCATGTCATATCCTTGTCCTTCAACAGTTAATCCAGTCCAAGACTCCATGTCATAACCGGTCAAAGTCTCAACGTCATACCCTAGTCCTTCACATGCTACTCTAGTCCAAGTCCCCATATCCTATCCTAGTCCTTCATATACTAGTCCAATCCAAGTTCCCACGTCCTATCCTAGTCCTTTGGTCATTAATCATTTTCAAGTCATCCCCTCACAAGCCACATCTAATCATGAAAATTCTATCATAGTCCAAAGTCAAATCTCATTTAATAAACTTGAGGATACATGTCAAAATGAAAGCCCAAAGCATGACCTTATAACACCACTCTCATGTCAAGAACAAGGTAGTCCATCCCATGACCCTATCTTAAACTCCATTCAGGGAGTCCTTCAAGACAATCATGACATCCAAAACACACCTATCCATGACAACCCCATCTTTGACCAAGACCCTACCATTGACCAAAAAATCCAAAACGATCCATTCCTTAACCTTTACGCCATTCATGATCAAACACTTTCCAATCCTATACAGGCCTCGACTATTGATAGTTTCCAAAATGAGAAACTTGCCTCCATTACACACATAGATGATATTCCTCAAGCACAAGAGTATTCCAATATAGACATATTTAAAAATGATCAAGCTATAGCTAAATTTACTGGACTCTATGACACTGACCATAATGATGGCTTCGACATTTCTTTGGAAGCACCAACAGAATCGGTTGAACCTGACATGTCACAAGATCAGGCCAAAGATATCAGTCAGGAATATGTCCAACATGAAAATGAAGCTAAGACACTTTATCAACTAGGGTCATCTATCTTTGTCAGAGCATGATTTCTTGCAGAAGAAAATATTACAAGTGACAGTGTCCATAGACATCATGATGGGTTAGCATCTTGCTTTCAAAACAATAAATACCCCATCGCAAATAGAATCTTTCAAAGCATGCAATATCAAGGCAAAGGACTAGGCATACACGAGCAAGGCATTCTTGAACCAATACAGCTTCAAGAAAATTACAGACATCAAGGTCTTGGCTATTCCTCAGACAACAAATCAAACGATGTCAGTGGTACCTCCTCGATACTGGGGGCAACTTTGTCAGATACAGACATCAAAATGGAGTCTATGAGTGAACCTTGTCATAAGATTGTTTCCAACACCCACTCCACCCACACCATGAACCATCATTCCATCATAAATAAACCTTCCCTTTGGAACCAACAAAAACAAAAGTCTTATAAGTCAAAAGATCAAAATCAAATGTCAAAGGCCATTGAATCAAACAAAAGGACAAGTGGACAAATGAAATTAAAATGGATCCCAAAGAAAGATGGATCAAACAAAGACATCAAGTCAAATACAAAAGTCAATCACAATGTGGAGCCACAATACAAGAGGACTCCCACATATAACAAATGTCCACCTCCTTCAAAATGGTCATCAAACAAGGCATATAAAAGTGTTGGTTCCAAACACCATCCCTCCAAAATCCATCATCCACCATCCAAAGTTTGGAAAATAAAAAGTGATTCATCCAAACATCCAAATAACCTTTCCACGTCCACTATCATTCGTCATAATCCTCCATCTCGCCTAAAGTCCAAAATCCTACGTCATCACATCTTGGCAGCAACTCTTTACCACAAGGACTCTCATGGCACTCTATTGCGATGTGCATATTCTGATAAGGCCAACTCTAGTATCAGAAAGGACCACAATGACATCGATCAGTTGTATACAAGTGCTATGATCCTGACAAGACAACTCCTTCAACAAGGTCATTATTGGCATATCATGGCACCAGTCTCTACATTACCGTCAGTGGATTCAGAATAGTCAGTGGTTATCTAAAGCATCCAAGCTATCCACAAAATCAAAAATACAAAAAAATAAAATTAAAAATAAAAAATTGTCACCCGATGAAAACGGCAAGCAGTCTTGGTGACACCAAAAAAATCAAAAAGTCAAGAAAATAGTAAAGAGAAAAATTTCATCCAATGGTGAAAACCTGGCAAATAGGCACCCTGGATAAGTACCATGATGAAAACCTGCAAACAGGCGTCATGTGTAAAATAAATCGTCTATGTGGACTCTTACACTTGGGGGCAAGTTGTCTCATTTCCATGCCTTCCTCATGACATTGACATCCATCTAAGCCCTATCATTTCTATCCATTTTTCCACCTACCTTGGTCTTGACATAAAACTAGCACACATAAATCATGCTTTGGGAAAACTCTTGACATGTCTATCCTTCGGTCATACACGATTCACGAAACATCATGTCATTGACCATCATAGTCTTATTTTCCTTATACGACATAGTCCTTGAAAATCATATGACAATTCCCTTAGTCTCATGTCTCTCATCTTTTACCAAGGTCACCCCCTATCAGCTTTCATGTCTGTCACCTATCTTGGCTTTCCCTTGTCAAATGATCTGAGGATAATCATCATCCCATCTAGTCCTAACCAAGTCATTCCAAATGCAATGAGTCTAATCCATACAAGCGCATTATCCAAAACATTACTTGACTGCATTCCTAGCCGGCTGTAGACCTCCATACTTTCGTCACTTTATTGTCATCATCCTCACGTTGTTTCGGGATGCGTCCTTCCCACGTCAAACAACGTTGTCATCACTTGTCAATTGGTATTCAACTTGACTAGGGGCACAATCATGTTTGTCCTTGGATTCTCATGTGTAGGCATCGGTCATTTGCATTTGTCACGATTCTCTTAAACGTCAAAATCCAAAAAAAATCATAAAACAACAAAAACCAAAAACACATAAAATGTCCTGAAGAAAGACAAAAACATCATAAAATGTCCTGAAAAAAGACAAAAACATCATAAAATGTCTGAAGAGAAAGACAAAAACATCATAAAATGTCTTGAAAAAGACAAAAACATTATAAAATGTCCTAAAAAGACCTAAAAATCATAAAACATCTGAAGAAAAACACAAAACATCCAAATCAATGTCAAAATCCTAAAAATGGAGTCAAAGTCATTCATGTCAGTCAGTCCATGTCATTGTCGAACTATGTTGTCTCTGCGCATTTGCTACGTAGGCAAGACCATCAGTCGATGAGTCCCCGAGACATTAGGTCAGTCCTTTTAGGTTGGTCCAAATAAAACATGGCATTTGTCACAATTGTCACATCAGTCAAATAAGTCAAACATAGTCAAACTCAGACACAAGATAGTCATCCGAAACACCAACGTCAAAATTGGTCAAAATCAGACAACACAAGCCAATCAATCATACAGTCAACATCAGTCAACTTGCCAAAACATATTAGTCAAAACAATGTCAATCTCGTCACTCTTTGGTCCTCTTCAAGATGTGTCCTTCTTGGAGTTAGACCTCGTCAAAATGTCCTTTGCTTTTTCAGGATGTGTCCTTCCTGACAATAGGCCCCGTCAAACTGTCAACACCGTCAAATTGAAAAAACTCTTAAATTGTCCAAACTGTCAAATCGACAATAAATCAATCTTTGGCAAACAAACATTGGCAAACAAAATAAAATGACTGTTAATCTTTTTTGGTCAATCTTGTCTTATCTTTTGACTATCTTGGCTATTTTGTCTTATATTTTTACTGTCTTGTTTTTTTGGTCATGTTACTAGCTACCTCGAAGATGTCCCACGAAGGATTTAGAGGTGCGATGACGTCTCCTGACCTATTTTATTTTCTTTGACTGTTGTCTATGGATTGTTTTGACAAAAAGACTGGGGCAACTTCGCCCTTAATATGAGTTAGGACATTCCTTGTCTGTGACTGTCTGTTTTTCAAGTGGATGACCTTGCACACCTTGGTCTACGTCATATCATGGTGTTTGTTGTCAATTTGTGTCATTTTTACTGCCCAATGATGATTAAGAGCAGTAAATATTAAAGTCCTATGGAAATGTTTTGAAGGATTTGGTCTACAAATTAACATGCATCTTCTTTAGTCTTGTCATCTTCTCTCACTCATCTCATATAGGCATTGCGTCCATATCATCATCCATATCTTTTGCACTAACATTCCTTTGTCTCTTCATATTCTAGTCTTCTTGTCCATTTCGAGAGCACGCCCATGTTCTTGGAACCCGTCTGTCCTCTCGAGGGGGCATACCATAACCCTCCTCGTCATTCTTCCTCATCTTATTTTACACTGGGGCATTTTTTGACTTATTTTCTTTGTCACAATGCGACAAGCGACATTATGCCAAAGAGGGGCAAAATGTAGACACCTAAAAATGACCTAGGCCTGCAAGCTTCATTTTTACCACTTTCGTCCTAGCATAATTATGTCCTTGGTCCACATTCGACTAATTAAATGTAACATATTTGATTAAATAATTCATAATTATTTAATTAATTCATGATTCTTCATGATTATTAAATAAATAAATTTTATTTATTTATTAAATACGTCATTAATTGTCTAAGTCTTTCCTTAATTAAATAAATTTCTTAATTTATTTAATTCCCTTTGTCATTTATTTCTTCTTGATTATTAAATAAATAAATTTCATTTATTTATTAAATATGTCACTAACTCATAATTAAATGAATTCATTAATTTATTTAATTAATTAATCTTATCTTCTAAATTAAATAATTAAATTTAATTATTTAATTGCCAATTAATATTCTTCTCATTTTAAATAAATTAAATTATTTAAAATGTCATTTCAATCTTAATGGGTCCTTTTTGATAAATAATCTGAAAAGATTATTTATTATCTCTCAAAATCCATAATTTGAATTATCTTAATTCAAATTAGTAATTAATCTTCTAAAAATCAAGCAATCGGGCAGATTCTTGATTTTCCAAATCTTATCTTCAGTCCAAATCTTATCTTCTTGATTTTTCGAATCTTGCAAATTAGGCAATCTTATCTTCTTGATTTTTTGAAAATCTTTATTTTTCTAAATAATTTGTCTCATTTATTCTCCACCGTCGATCCGATTTTATTCTGACCGTTCGATTAAAGATTTTTCCCTAACCCTAATTAGGGATTCTCAGGTTTAATCTGGATCGTTCATTTTAGGTTCTCATCAATAATTTATCTCGTCTGTCCATTCAAAATGGCCTTTTCTATAAAATGCCATCTTCTTCTCACTTTTCAGACACACACATGCTGACATTTTGCGTAATTACTATAGGCATTTATTTTCACATTTATAGTCATAGGCAATTTTAGTATTTCAATATTGGCATTTGTTTTAGACATAGGCATTGGCTTTTAGACATAGGCATTTAGACATCAAATCCTTCAAGACTTGTTGTAGGACTTAGGAATTTCCAGATTGCTCGAACGACGAATCTGAGGGCAACATTATCCAGCAAGTAAGGTGCTACAAAAATGAATCATGGAGACTTCGGCGATCAAGTATAATCGTTCTTTCATGTACTTCCATTGTGTTTTGTAGCTACTTTGGGTTTTTATCATTTTACTTTGATTTAACTAATCTCATCTAAAATCTAGAAATTACCCTCAGTTACAGCCCCTACATCAGGCTTCTTGAGGGAAAACAAAAGATCATGAACTATTGTTCATGAGGTCATCGATGGAATGATTGTATTTAGAGATTTCAGGTGTGGTTAACCAGGAAGCATCCTCCAAAGGATGATCATGCCACTTTACCAAATACTTGAAACACTCTTTTCCACGGGTCTTCTTCAACAACTGTGTATCAAGAATGCATTCTATTTCCAATAGAACGGGTTTGGTCACATGTTGGTCTTCAGTGGATTTCAACTCTTAACTCTGTTGTTTCATCATTTGTAGCACCTTTGTATGGATACAAATCTGCCACATTGAAGATTGGTGAAATCCCCATGCCTGGAGGAAGGCTAATCTCATAGGCATTCACTGAAAACTTCTGAAGAATCTTGCAAGGACCAAAATTCTTCATCTTTAGTTTATTGTATTCACATGTAGGAAATATTTCCCTCCTCAGATGTGCCAAAACAAGATCACCTGAAAATGAACCTCTCTTCACTTCTTATCAACATACTATTTGTATTGTTGATTGCATCCTTCATTGTTCAACTTAACTTATGAAGGTCATGAATGAATTGTGCAAAATCCTGTCCATTTGCACTATTTTTCTCCATGTCACCAAGATTTTTGAGTTTCAAGACACCCCTAGGATGCATGCCATAAAATATATAAAAAGGACTAAAATGTGTACTCCGATTTGGAGAATCATTGAAAGAAAACTTAGCCTAGGCCAAAGCCATATCCCATTTACCAGGCATTTTCCAAACAAGGCACCTTAACATGTAACCAAGACTTCTATTCACCACCTTGGTTTGGCCATCTGTTTGGGGGTGATATGTGAAACAAAAACTAAGATGTGTTCCCAAATTTTTCCAAAGGGTTCTCTAGAAATTCCCAACAAACTTCATATCCCTATCTAACACAATACTTTTGGGATATCATGCAAACAAACCACTTCTTTGAAAAACAAATTAACAACATTGGTTGCATGGCTAGTCTTCTTACATAGGATAAAATGCACCATTTTAGAGAACCTCTCCACAACTACAAATACATCATTGCCCCTTTGCATCCTAGGAAAACCCATAACAAAATCCATACTTATAGAATCCCATGGTCGAGATGGAATTGGAAATGGTTGATACAACCCTATATTTTGACTTCTTCCCTTTGAATGTTGACATAATCAACATCTCTCCACATACTTCTTAACATCATCCCTCATTCTTGGCCAGTAATAGTGTGTACTCAATTGTGGGTAGGTTTTATCTTATCCAAAATGTCCTCCTAGGTTGCCACTATGCTTCTCTTTCAAGAGATTCTCCCTCATTGATCCCCTAGGTATGCATAAGTGGCTGCCTTTGAACAACAAACCTTCTTGTAGCATAAACTCAATCCAAGGACCCCTATCTTTGCTAATTGGACTATTGCAAGCTTCATATGCATCTTTGAAATCTGGATCATCTACAGACAACTCCTTCAAACTATCAAAACCAACACTGTTAGCCTGAATTTCACGCAACAATAAACTTCTACTAAATGCATCAACAACCTTATTTGTTTGCCCACTCTTATGCTTCAACACAAAATTATAACTTTGAAGATACTCTACCCACTTTTCATGTCTCTGATTTAACTTATGTTGACTATCACGGTTAACTATGTCAACAACAAAATCCTTAGGAAACAGGCAATGCCTCTGGACTTCTTCAACGATTGAACCAATGCATAGAATTCAAGATCATAGGTAAAATATATCTTCTTAGCATCATTCATTTTGTCACTAAAATAAGCCATTGGTTTACCTTCCTCGCTAAGAAAAACCACTATTTCCAAGCTAGCGGCATCACATTCCACTTGAAATAATTTATTGAAATTAGGCAATGGAAGTATAGGTTGCTCGATTACTCTATGTTTAAGAAATTTAAAACTCTTTTCAACCTCTAGAGTCAATATAAACTGCTTTTGGGACCCCTTAATTATTTCATGTATAGGAGCAACTACATGACTAAAATGTCTAATAAACTTCCTGTAAAAGCTAGCAAGCCCATGAAAACTCCTTACCTCTGGTGCACTCCTTGGTGTTGGCCAATCAATAATGTCTCAAACCTTATCCTTATCCATTTTCAACCCTTCACTAGATACCACAAAACCCAAATAAATCAATTCATTTTGCATAAACACACATTTCTTCAAATTAATCTGCAACTCCTCTTCATGCAACCTCTTCATCACCATCCTAAAATGTTGTAGATGCTCCTCTTTAGACCTGCTAAACACCAATATGTTGAATCAAGATGCACAATAACAATCTTCCCTAGAAAAGGTTTTAAGGCTTCATTCATGAGCCTCAAAAAGTACTGGGTGCATTTGTGAGCCCAAAGGGCATAACCAACCATTTGTATAGTCCATCATTCATTTTAAATGTTGTTTTCCACTCATCTCCAAGTTTGATCCGAATTTGATGATAACCACTTTTCATATCTATCTTCAAAAAATACTTAGTACCACCTAGGAAATCCATCAAATCATCTATTTTGAGAATTGGAAACTTGTATCTAATAGTTATCTTATTATGGCTCGAGAGTCCATGCACATTCTCCATTCATTTCCCTTTTGAGGTACCAAGATTGTAGGAACTACATAAGGGATAAGAATCTCTCTTATCAACCCTTTCTAGAGTAATTATTCAACTTTCCTTCCAATCTCATCATTCTCTTGGAGATTCAATTTGTATGCAATCTTTTTTGGAAGGCTAGCCCCTGGAATCAAATCCATGTGATGAATAATACTTTGCATAGGAGGAAACTCATCAGGTAAATTAACTATAAAAATATCCTTATTTTCCTCCACGATATATTGTATCTCCTTAGGCAACTCATCCAATTTTGTAGAGGTGAGAAAATTCTTAGGTTTGAGCACTAAAGAAACTCCCATTTCTTCTTCCTTTTTGATATGTAAGAACTCTTTTCCACTCAACAACATTATCTTTCTATTGATACTACTACTCTTGTTCTCTTCTTGTTCTTGCATAGGCAACAAAGTATGTTTGATTCCATCATTTTCAAAGTTATAAGTGTTACTCCTCCCATCATGTACAACCTTCCGATCAAACTGCCAAGGCCTACCAAGCAATACATGGCACACATCCATGGGCATGATATCACAAATCACACTAACCTTATAAGTGCCAATATGGAATTCTACTAAGGTTTGTTCATCTACCAACAACTGATGCCATTTCTGAAGCTAAGAAACTCTATATGGTGTAGAATGTTTAATTCTCTTAAGACCTAGAGCTTATCCACCATTTCTACAACCACTATCAATAATCAATTTGCGGAACTTACCTTTAGCCTTGCACTTTGTCTTGAATAAAGCTCTTCTTTGTTCCAGTTCTTTACTCTCCTTTGGTGGATTCAACAACAGTCTCTTGAACAACAAAGACTCTCTAGTCTCAGGTTCCTATGAGTAGGTGATCCCACACTTTCTTGATCTGATTGCTCCTTTCTGACCTTGGTGACCTTCTTTTATGAATTCCGCACACTTCCAACTCATATGACCAACATATTGATTGCATTTGAATCATTTACCAGCAAAACCTCTTCCTCTTCCTTGATAACCACCTCTACCAAAAGATCTCCCTCCTTTGTTTCGATAGCCTCCTCTTTCTTAATTAGTTGGACAACTCAAAATACCATCCCCTTCGTCTTGATGAGCTTGTTGTCCCCTACCAGCCCGTGGTCCTCTTCCTCTAAAGACTCTTCCTCTATTTCTTCCTTGCTGATTTTTCTTCCTCATGAGCTTCTCTTCTACCTTAATGGAAAACTGATAGGCTTCCTCAAGATTTCTTGGAGAAACTAAACTTAACTCATCTTGCAAACTATATTTCAACCCATTCAGATATCTTGCCACCTTTTCCATATCCTCTTCATTGTGGCCTGACTAAATCACCAATTTATAAAACTCTTCTGTATATTCTTTGATTGACATATCCTTTTGCTTGAGATTTTACAATCTTTTGAAAATATTGGTTTGATAGTTTGCTAGAAGGAACTTGGTCTTCAATTTGGAAACCATTCAATCCTAGGAAGTGATCTTTTCCTTATTTTTCTTTCATCTTTCAAACTACACAAAATTCCACCACATTGCAATGTGGCTTTTAAATCTTGTATAGAAAAACTTGACCTTTCTTTCTTCTGCAACTCCTTCATATTCAAAGTATTTGTCCAAATCATTGATCTAGTCAATGAGCTCTTCCCCATTCAAGCTTTAAAAATTCGTAGGAACCTCAATTTTTGGTTTGGCTCCCACATTCATAATGACTTTGATCAATTTTTCTTCCACTCCTTTTGGTTCTTCTCGAGCTTCATCATTAGTTTGGGGTTTCTCTTCTTCCTCCACTTCATTGACATCATCAACAACTACTCCCCTTCATTGTGCCTACTCCATGGCATCTATCTTGGCTGTCAGTTTATGAAACATCTCCAAAAAAATTTCTTCATGGCCTCTTCGACCACCACCTTGAGGACCTCCTTGTCTCATTCTTCTTGGTGGAATTCTACCCACTTCCCAAACTCCCAAATTCTAGTAGCTATGATACCAAGATAATGGGATGTTGAGTATTGCGGAATAGATTGAAACACTTCAAGTATTAGAAGATAATGACAACCCACATTAATAACCTATAGGAAGCCAAAAACCAACAACAACAACCTACAGAGTATTGTCCAAATTGACGAGAATAATTCTTTACCAATGCTACATGAATGTATAGACTTCATTCCTCACTCAATCAATAAGAAACAAAGATTACCAAGCAGTAGTAACAAGAAACAATTCCATTGGCCAAAACAATAGTCCAAGGTTTTAATGTGCATAGAGCAATGCAAAATCACTTACAATAATCATTGATTCTCTAAAGAATCAACTTCCTTTGTGTTAGCTCGATTTCTCCCAATATGAAACCTCCTATTTGCTCTTTCCTTCATCAACACCAACACACTCTTCCTCTACACATACAGATCGGGCTCCTTCAAAACAAAACAAAACCATCAACCTCCTTTCTCACTTGCAAATATCAATCAACACTCAAACTACTTCAATCTCCTTTTGGTGAAGAGATTCTTACCGAACCAAGGCTCTAAGTAGTGAATAATGAAAAATACATTAAAATCAAGCCATACAAATTTTGGCTTCTTTCAAAACCAAGTAATTGTGGATCACATTCTTTGCTTAGACAATCCCTTTGATCCCAAAAATGACCTTTGATCTTGGATAGTCTCAAAAACCAAAATTGTGCGAGTTACTCAACCCCCTCTCTCTATTTCATTGTAACTTCCATCCACCTTTTTCAGCGAGAAAGAGACAAGCTTCAAAATATTTCTTACCACACGAAACCCGCCACCTATTAAAAGCCAACAAGGATAATGAAAACCAAAATGTGCAAAAATAAAATTGGGCAATGCCCTTGCAATTTTTTGTTATTAGTGATATTTTTATTTTATTTTATTTGTGTTTTGAGTAGACAAAAACTCATGAGAAAGACAAGGTGTCTCAAGTCAATTCCCTTATTTGAAAATACTATAACTTGTAAAAGATTTTTAAAAAGTATTGTGCATGAAAATAGGAGAGTTTTTCACTCTTGGGAATAAAAGCAAAAACTTATGAACAAGTGGTAGTAGCTAGGGTCCAAGATATTGCAAGTATGCAATACGGATGTTCATTTTTAGGAAAAATTTTCCATGACCTTAGTCGTTTATCAATCATAGAGAGTTATACATTTTTTATCCTAAATTCTTATGATAAGTTAGACAAATAGTCAAACAAGTCAACCATGTATTAAACCTTAGGTGAAAGGTCGTTTCCAAGTTGAGTTAGAAGTGTGTGAAATCATGACGAAATTTCCTATGGAAGTGTTTATTTTATTTAAAACTTTGGCCAAAGTAATGCAAAATTGTTTGTTTCTATTAGTCGGTTCACAATGATCTAGATTGCATAGTCTAGTCAGATTGGTCATACTTAGAAGTTGTCTAAAGTTGTATGGCCGATTAGTTATGTAGGACACAATTCTAGGACTCAAATGACATGTATTTGTTGGTTTCTTTTGTCTACTATTTGTGAAGGGTAGGGACACTTCTAGATGGAAGGTGTACAGGGGACTGTTGGTTTGTTGTTGGAGATAAAGCACTCAAGTGATGCTCTCCCTCTTGCAAATGACTACGCTAAGACTTGTGATATAGACACAAGTTTCCAAATTTGGAAGACTTTATAACACTTACGGTTTATTGTAAACATGTTTATTTGAAATGCAATTTATCTATGTAATGTGAAAGAAAAGTTTATAATTCAAATTCAAACGATTATAGTTTTTATTTATTTATTGTACATATTTGAGGAATGTTATATGAAAGGAAAAAAAAATAGAATTGATTTTAACATGTGATATTTTATTCTGGTTAAATCTTTAAGTAATTCATATTTAGAAAGTTGACTATGTTAAATATGTGTAGTGACAAAAAAAGTAAAAGTATCCCTTTTCCTCACTTAACTTGGGAATAATTGATAATATGAGCTAGGTGATGCCTTAATTTGGTGTTGTAATATGTTTTACATATTCACATTAAGTTTTGGGCCTTTTTCATTAAAACTTGGCTTCTTTATGCCTTAATTGGTCCTATTTTGCATCCACAAACCTAATTAAATGCATTTTTCTAAGGATAATCCTAACATTTAAACCAATGAAAAATCACAATTTAATGTTTCTAGCTATGTGTTCTAGATCTAGGGATTTGTGACTCATACACCCCTTTGGGTGTATGGGTCCCACCTAGGTCTCGAGGCTTGGTTTCAAATGACACATTGAACAAGAGACTTCTTGAAGTTTGTGTCCTGGGTTTTAACCATTGGGACTCATACACCCAACCTGACGTATGAGTCCCACTTTAACTTGGACCTATTTTAAATAAATTTCTTGGTGGGATTTTATTATCCTAGATCTAATGTCAGCTTCTAGTGCTGCAATTTCAAGAAATTTGGCATTAAAAAGTATAAATACAAGGTTATTTCACATTATTTCTCCTAACAAGATCTAAGCAATTTCAAGTAAGCTAAGCAAGCAATCTAGGAGCCTTCAAGTGTTCATTCAAGAGAATTTAAGAGAAAATCATAAAGTATTTGGAGCATCAATTCAAGAGTCAAGCATCATGTCAAGGTCTTCATGCATCATGTGTGTTTGTGAGCTAACATGTTGATGTAGCATTTGTGATCCAAGTTCAAGCATTCAAAGTCATATTAAGTTTCATGATAAATATCTACATCCATTGAAGCCAAATCATACAAGTTGCAGATCTACACTCCAAGGATTCAACAAGGTTTGGTGGGTTGTTATATTCATTTGTTCATTCATCATTCCTTCATGTTATTTCAATTCATTTCAAAGTTTAATTACTCACACAGGGTCTAACTGAGGTAGACCCCCATCCACTAACAAAATGGATTTTTTCTCTCTTTTGTAATGTGTGTTTTATAGATTTATGTGAACGGGACTCATTCACCCAACCTGGCGATTTAGTCCTTGATATAGCCTTTTAACAACATTCAAAAGTGTTGTATTTGGGTTCAAAAGATTCAAAAAGATCCTTAGAAAAACCTCGATTGGGACTCATATGCCCAACCTGACATATTAGTATCATTACAATTTTTTATCATCATTTAGTAGATCTTGATCAACTCCTAGAAGATTCTAGATCCTACCCATAAACCCTAAAATGGGACTAAATTGCCCATCCTAGTGTATCAGTCCGAGTGCACTTCAAAACAACAATTTTTGAGTTTCATACCTTGCTTTGACTCCATCATTCTTATAGGTACTTTTATTTTTACCTTGTTTGTCAATTTGATTTAACACTTTCAAATTTCTAGTGTTTTGTGCATAAGAGTTTGCATTTCTCCTTTGAAGATTCATTTAATGGTGAACCCCCGTCTAATCACACAAGGAAACCCTTAGTTCTTCCCTCAATTAAGTCACTTGGTTGAGGGATCTTGGTGTTCTAATGAACTAAAGAGTGAAATAGGTCCCTAAGTTCCATCTCCCAAAAGATGGAAACCTTGTTTCCTTTGGTTTGTTTTGGTGAAACCGACCTTTGGACCCTTGAATTTCTGATTTGGAGAACATTGTAGGGTATGTGCAAGATCATGATGGACCAAAAAGTGGCAAAGGGAAAAAAATTACGTTTTTCATCAACCCAAAAAGCGAAAATGCCGAGTTGACTTTTTTGTGGCTTGTGTGTTAGTACATTGCTCCAAAGCAATGCCCAAACCAAGATTTACACATTAGATATCCAATTTGAGGCACATATAAATATATATATATATTTATATTTGTGGGCTTTAAAAAACATTTATCATTTGGATAGGCTGCGAGTGCACAGCGAGGAGGAGTTTCGAATATCAACTATCCGATTTAACAGATATCCGATTTGAAAGGTTAGATTTTGGATTTTTTTTTGCTTTAATCAATTTTTCAATTAGATTTGTATAATTTTATGTAGTTTTTAATGGATTTTTTTTTTAAAATAGGGTTTTGATTGATTTTTTTTAAAAACTTGAGTTTAGAATGGATTTTTATTAAAAATGAATGTTTTTATGGATTTTGATTAAAAAATAGTGTTGTTTATGTATTTTTATTAAAAATTAGAGTTTGTTATAGATTTTTGTTAAAAAGTAGAGTTTTTTTAGATTTTTTTTAAAACTAGGGTTTTTTTACAATAATTTCATTTATATTATGTAATTTCAATTAGATTAATTAGTTTTTAAGTTTAATCAACCATTATGGCTGCTAAGAATGAAAATGCACAAATTCCAAATGATCCACTAGCTGAGAATGAAAATGCACAAATGTCAAACACTCCACCACCTCTGCAACCATCAATTGAAGACTTAATTGGTAAAAAATTGCAGCAATTGAGGGTCATTGCTGATGTTTATACGAGAATCCCTCGATTATCCGAGATGTTAAACACATTGAAGGAAATAATTAAAAATATAGAAACCCTCTCCACCCAACATAATGCCTTTCATTCGTGACGAGAAGACATGAGGGAATATTACACATGTGGATTGTCTTACGATGATGTGAAAAATCTCGGAATAACCAAAGCCTAAATAGCCTCTTTATTTGTTAACCCCCACACTAGTTTGCCAGTTAATGTTAATAAACCAAAACTTTTTATAAAATGGTGCACGCATAAGGACATTGTAGATAACTTTTGGGATTATTGGTGTATGGTTTTTGATAAACCACTTAACAACAATTATGATATACCATTTTACTTTATTAAAAAATTATATGCTGAGTTTGTGCTAGGGCATCATGTCAATTACTTTGACATTAAATCCTTCTAGGGTGTTGGTGGAGGTATGCCCCAGGATAGACCAGGGGCAGTTAGAGTAGTCATGTGCCCATATGTTCCCCCTCCTCCCCTTCCTCCACCACCTCCAGTAGATCATCCAGATATTATGCAGGATGCGGCCACACAGACTATCCAAGCTATTCACTCTTTGAGTGGTCTTTTGGTTTTGCATGCTTCTATAGTAGCCCAACCACATTCTAGTGATGTTGGCGATGGCTTGAGTGTTGTTGCATCATCCTCGTCAGGTCCACATATTTGTGTGCCACATACTTGCTCTATGTGCCACCAGATATGCTTGGGTCCTCTTGTATAGCTTGCTGAGCATCCCTTGGACACTTCTGATTATGACCTCCATGATGTGGACATTATAGATCAAACGTAGGGGAGTGGAGCGCACTCTACAAAGTCCTCTCCTTCTAGAGAGGGGGATGTTGGAATAGTGACACAGGTAAGATTTAAGTTGTAAATTCATAACTTGCACTTATTTTTAAATGAATATTAATAAGAGATAGTATAAAGTACTAATATTTATTTACATGGTCTATTTAACAGTTGATGTCTGAGGAGGAGCTCGCACAGGTGACTGATAGCACTCTTAGGGCCATTTTATTTGGCCTCGAAACACACACAGTATATATTTTCACACTCACTGGTTTACATTTTTTTATTATATACTTGCTTGTAATTTGAATTGTCATTAATGAAATTATATAATAACTTATACGTTTATCTTATTTTCCTCTTGTAGGAAACACCTAGTGTGAGTGAGGTGCAACACCGTCTAAACTATGGAGGCACAATGTTAGATAAGGGAAAGGTAATTGAACGCAAACTCGATTGAATTAATATTTTTAAGATCTTTTATTGATTATACATACATAGACATAGATTGGTAGTTTCATATGTACTTGTCATTTTTATGTACAGGCAGTTATGAGCTATACATCATTGTTGACAAGTGCCACAATTCTTGAAAGAGTAGGTATTGGAACACCTCAAGGAGTAGGTGTTGAAACACCTCAAGGAGATAAAGAAAAAGATCAACCTAAAGAGGTATGTGTTTATTTTATTTTGTGTTTGGTAAATATGTTCCTATTACTGACAATTGTATGCTAACTTGGATCAATTTTATGTTTGTCTTCACATATATAGGATGAAATTACAAAATTTGGTTTGGTTGGTTCTTTGAGAGGGGCATATTCTAGGACTCCTGACCATTTGAAGAGATAGATATTTCAGGTAATCATGATTTCAATTTTAGAGTTTAATTATAATTCAATGTATATTGATTTTGATGTTAATTATTTTATTTTAAGTTATATAGTATAACTAATCTCAATGGATAAGTGCACTAAGATGGTTCCCAAAAAGGGGGCTTAAATGGTCACTTTTTTTCTGAAATCAGGAAATACTGACCTTGGACGTGAAATTGAGGATAGTTACACTCAAAATTTTGAGATGGAATAAAAACAAGGATCAAAGTGCTTTGAGTATACTTTCTAAACTACTAATTTATTTTGAAAATGGTTGAGATTAAGGGGTTCAAAAGAGGGATGTACACAAATTGGTGTTGTTTTTGTCAGAAAAACATAACATAGCAACTCTTGTACGACCCTAGCATGGTGAAATTTTTTGTAGTATTTTTAAAATCGCTATGGTTAGAAGTTAGCTAATAGTATCTAGTTGATGCATGATTTTTCTGATAATTTTTTAATGAATATTTGATTTTTTACAAATTTTTTAAGTGGGAACTTCCTGAAAAGAAAATTTTTGGCCGTACTCCCCCTACAAATTTTCAAAAGTAATTGATTTTTTTAAAATTTTTAGAATGGATTCTAGTTTCTAAAAATGTAATTTATTTGAAATTTTGCTAAACGGTTAATTTATAACAAAAAAAACACCAAATGCTACTTTTTGGAAAAAAAGAGAGATACAAACAAAAGAAATTATGGATGAAAGGCTTAACATTTTCAAAAAATGAAAAAATTACATCATTGGATAGCTAAGAGAGAACCTAACATTACTCATGTGTTCGATTTTGTCGATATTGAACCGCATGCAATCGTGATGGTGAGCACGAACCCGATTATGTGAAAAATTATAGAATTTGCAAAAATAAGTCTCTAGTTGTTGGGAATGCCCTCCAAGCCTTTGGGTTGGTATTCTAAGGAAAATACCAATGCTAAGGCTCGGGGATTCCCAAGGCAAGATATAACATGAGCGCATTATAATGCGTTCACGTGATTTCCTAGTTTTGACATTGTTTATGCTTATCTGGGATACATGTCAAGCAAGACATAACACGAGTGAATTATAATGCACTCGCGTTATGTATTCCTTTATCTTAAATGCCACTCTATTGAATGTTTGTTGATATATTTGTATGTTTGTATGTACATGTATGCTGGTGTGTCATGTATGTATGTATGTATGCTTGTTTGTATGTATGTATGTATGCTTACATGTGTCCGTGCATGTATATTATATGGATGTAGGATTGTATGTACATATGTATTATGCTTGTATGTATTTAGAGGGAGGGAAAATTTTAAGAGAGAGAGAGATAGTTGTCTAGGTAGGGTGGGATGGAGAG
>VDFB02305559.1:172708-192158 GCA_007258455.2 Sequoia sempervirens | reverse complement strand
AATTTGATATGGCTATTGCTTTCAAAGACTTCAAGCGGGAAGTACTCTGCATTGATTCCATTCCTCAATATTCACTTGATGGCATCAAGGAATGGCTGAACTCCATGGTTATAAAGTATTATGAAAGCAGAATGAACTTATATTAGTGGCCAATTTTGAAGAATATTAGTGATGATCCAAATAAATTTATTGAAGATGTTGGTTGGGAATTTTTGAATATGGAAGCTAGTGATTTTGATAGTTTGGAAGAGTCAGATCAAGCATATGAACCCGCTAATGTAGAAGAGGAATCAAAATCACTCTTCATGTTGTAGGTACCAACTTTAATGCCAACCACAATGGAAACATTGAAATTCCCTAGCAGTATTTATGTTGATGAAATTTCCTTTAGATGCAAGGATTCAAAGCACATCAACCATGTGGTACATATGATTAAATCCTAGAGATGATTTGTAGCAATGAAAGAGTCTGAAAAGGAAAAGAGAGCTACATTGGTGACTCAGGAGAAACTTCAACTTTAAAAAAAAAAGCCAATTAGGCTAGTAGACGTGTGGATCAAGCCAACATTTTGTGGAAGAGGAAGAAAGATGACTGGAACTCTAGAGTCCCACCATAATGGATTTTGATATTCAACCATGAGAGAAAAAGAGAGAGCTGATATCATGTATCGAAACATTAAGCATCCATTTGTCCACCCAACAAAGGAGATGATTACTTTGCTTCATTTTCATTTGCATAACCATATCAAGGCGTGGGAACCAAAAAGACCAAGGATGTTGAGTTTTATGTGGAGGTAATGGATGTGGTCCAAATTTTAGGAGGGGAAAGAAGGTCAATGTATGATCCTTATGAAATTGAGGAAGAAAAAAAAGAGAGGGACAAGAAAGATAAAATCAATATAGAGTTTCAAGGATTTGTCAAGCGAGTAAGAGAGCTATGGGAGCAACCTCATCTAAAAGATTTTGAACTAGAGTTTGATATACCATTTAGAGAGCTTGGTTTTCATGGAGTTCCTTTCAAAACCTTTGATTTTATTTTTCCTATGGTAAAAATGTATAATAACCTTTGATGCTTCGAAGGAGAGGTTTTTGGTTGATTTGTAACCCATTTTTTATCAAGAAGAACATTATTTTCCAGAAATTTATTGGTTTTTCTAACTTTTCTTGTTACTGTATGGCCTATATGAACACTAAGATGATCTGAAATTGATTGAATATTGTAGATTGATGAATTAGATTTCATTTGCACCTATTTAGAAGTTCTAACTCTTAGTATAGTGAAAGTTATATTGTTTTTACTGTTGCTACCTACTTTCAGAATGTTCTTGGATTAAAGGGTTCCATGATGCAATTCAACCCATTCCAAATTTTGTGCCTATTGTAACTTGTGGAATGGGTCCTCTAACTTGTAAAATACATGCCTAACCTATTTATAATGTTGTGGAGTTAAGGTTGGGTTTTGGGATGATGTTCTAGGGTTGTAGCAGGGTATTTTCATGATGAAAATGAAGGTTTCAAGTGGTGTTTTGACAAAATGTGTGAAGGACCATCCATGTAATGTATTATTCACCATGTATAGGGTCTGGTAAGTGTTTTTGGTGCTTTGTTTCAGTATGGAAGGTACGAGAGATAGGAGTTTCATTAAAACCCCAAGTATTTTTCTTGAAATAGAGGGTTTGGTGTATTAGGGGTCTAGAGGTCTCGGACCTAGAAAAAAATCATGGAATTGGAGGTTTTGACACATAAAATACTGGTTTCTAAAGAGTTTGAGTAAAGATCTAGTGTTTAAAAGGTTGTCTCTTTGTAAATAGGGCTAATTTAGTAGCCTTTTATGCAAGGTGGTCTATTGGATCTTAATGATGGTACAAAGAAACATGGTATGATCTCTTGGGAATTTGTCTTAGGGTCTGTGTTAAAGCTTGATTGATGTTTGGTTGGCCATTGGATGACTTCTAAAAGATAAGTCCATTTGATGAGATTTGGAGGCAATAAGTTAGGCAAGGGTTTATTGAAAACCCATACTTGAAACCTTCCCACAACCAACCAAATCCTAAAACACCTTCAAAAAGGTCTGCATAAGTTTAAAAGTTCAAGAGATATCACTGTCCCCAACGATTTCTTCAAGCCCTAGCAGTAAACCACTATTTTCCACTAAAAAATGCACCATTTGACTCTAGGGCATCACCTAAAAACCCTCTATTTTCATCCCTTGTGTACAAAAATTTGCACACATGTTTTATAACCATAACTAAGCCTTTCCATTGAGTTATAGAAGTATACAGTGGGTGAAAGACTTAATATGACATTTTAATGCACTCAAAACCCTTAAAATAGGGTATACAAATCGACCCTTAGTAATTGGATTCTAAATTGCACAAAATCACTTGAAATCCAACCAAACCAAAAATAAAACAGAGTTAATTCTGCTACCCTTTGAATTCCATCGAAAAGAGAGCACAATCACTCTGTACGAAACTATATAGTTCAATGAAACATCAAATCCCAAAGTGCAAAATGTTAGTAATCTTTGATGGGGTATTAATTAGATACCATGGTGCCTACGAAATCTCCATATGAACCTATAGGATCATGTTGGGGCCATCTACAATAACCTCTCTTAGTTTTTGTTATCTCAGAGTGGTTTTCCTGTGGTTTCCAGTTTTCAATTGATGCAAAAAGTGTCAAATGCAAGCAGTGAAAAGTTGCAAAGTGGTGCAAATTTCATTTTGTAACTCATGTGACCAAACAGACTATTCCAACACATTTGAATAGGTATGTTTACACTAGGCATGGTCCTCTTTCACACCCAAACACGCAGAATCGCTCTGAGCTACGCTCAACCGGATCGATTCCTTAAGGGTCCAAAGTGCAAAATGACTACAAACTTCAGCATGTTGCTACTATGATACCATGATTCTTAGAAACTTCTTGTCTAATCCTATGGGATCGTGTTGGGACCCTCTGCAATAACCTCTTTCAGTTTTTGTTATCTCAGAGTAGTTTTCCTATGGTGTCCAGTTTTCAATTGATGGAAAGTGTTAAATGGAAGCAGTGGAAAGTTGCAAAGTGGTGCAACTTTTGTTCTGCAACTCATGTGACCAAATGAACTATTCCAACACATTCGAATAGGTATGTTTATGCTAGGAATTATCCTCTTTCACACCCAAACATGTGGAATCGCTTCGAGCTACGTTCAACCAGATCGATCCTTTAAGGGTCCAAAGTGCAAAATGGCTGCAAACTTTAGCATGTTGTTACTCAGATACCATGATGCTTAAAAAATTATCATATGATCCTATGAGGTTGTATTGGGACCCTATACAATAACCTCTCTCAGTTTTTGTTATCTCAGAGTGGTTTTCCTGTGGTGTCCAGTTTTCAATTGATGGAAAAAGTGTCAAATGCAAATAGTGGAAAGTTGCAAAGTGGTGCAAATTTTATTCTACAACTCGTGTTACCAAACAAATTGTTCCAACGTATGTGAATAGGTATTTTTACACTAGGTATGGTCCTCTTTTCCACCCAAACATGCAGAATCGCTCCAAACTATGTTCAACTAGATCGATTCCTTAAGGGTCCAAAGTGTAAAATGATTGCAAACTTCAACATGTTGTTACTCAGTTATCGTGAAACTTAGAAATTTCTCATCTAATCCTATGGGATCATGTTGGGCCTCTCTACAATAAACTCTCTCAGTTTTTGTTATCTCAGAGTGGTTTTTTCGTGGTGTCCAATTTTCAGTTGATGAAAAAAGTGTCAAATGCAAGTAGTGAAAAATTGCAAAGTGGTGCAACTTTCATTTTGCAACTCATGCGATAAAAAAAACTATTCCAATGCATCTGAATAGGTATGTTTATGCTAGGCATGGTCCTCTTTCACACCCAAACACGTGGAATCGCTCTGAGCTATGTTCAACCAGATCGATCCCTTAAGGGTCCAAAGTGCAAAATGGCTGTAAACTTCAACATGTTGTTACTTGTATACCGTGATGCTTAGAAACTTCTCGTTTGATTCTATGTGATAATATTGGGACCCTCTACAATAACCTCTCTTAGTTTTTTTATTTATCTTAGAGTGGTTTTTCTATGGTGTCCAATTTTTAGTTGATGGAAAAAGTGTCAAATGGAAGTAGTGGAAAGTTGCAAAGTGGTGCAACTTTCGTTCTGCAACTCGTGTGACCAAAGAAACTATTTCAACATGTCTAAATAGGTATGTTTACACTAGAAATGGTCCTCTTTCACACCCAAACACGCGGAATCACTCTGAGCTACATTCAACCGGATCGATCCCTTAAGGGTCCAAAGTGAAAAATGGCTACAAACTTCAACATGTTGTTACTCGAATAATGTGATGCGTAGAAACTTCTTGTCTAATCCTATGGGATTGTATTGGGCCCCTTTGCAATAACCTCTCAATTTTTTTTAATCTCATATTGGTTTTCCTGTGGTGTCCAGTTTTGAGTTGATGAAAAAAGTGTCAAATGCAAGTAGTGAAAAGTTGCAAAGTGGTGCAAATTTTGTTTTGCAAATCGTGTGACCAAATGAACTATTGTAATGCATCTGAATAGGTATGTTTATGCTAGGAATGGTCATCTTTTACACCCAAGCACGCGGAATCGCTTTGAGCTACATTCAACTAGATTGATATCTTAAAGGTCCAAAGTGCAAAATGATTGCAAACTTCAGAATGTTGTTACTTAGATACCATGACACTTAGAAACTTCTCATCTAATCATATGGGATCGCAGTGAACCCTCTACAATAACCTCTATCGGTTTTTGTTATCTCAGAGTGGTTTTCCCGTGGTGTCCAATTTTTAGTTGATTAAAAAAGTGTCAAATGTAAGCAGTGGAAAGTTACAAACTAGTGCAACTTTTTTTCTACAACTCATGTGACCAAATAGACTATTCCAATGCATTTGACTAGGTACGTTTACGCTAGGAATAGTCCTCTTTTGCACCCAAACACACAGAATCGCTCTGAGCTACATTCAACCGGATCGATCCCTTAAGGGTTCAAGTGTAATATGCTGAAATAGGCCATTCCACCTATTTTTCAGGCTATGTCTTAGTGATATGGGCCTAATGTAAGTAAGATAGGGAGTAGGAATAAGAAAATAGCATTGGTAAAGGCATTGGAAGAGATTACTAATGCTGAACCTATTCAAAATTCAAAATTGAGGCCCCTTAAAAGCAAGGCTAGAAGAGGTGAAAAGAAAAAATTGCTTGAAAATAAGTTAGAATAGGTTGGAAATAGGGTAAGGTTGTGGATTTTGATGTGTTCAAAAGGTTTGCAAGGATAGGGGAGGTCAAAATTATGTTATGGCATGATGCCCTAGTTGGGAAAACAAGGGTTTTAAATGAAAAAAAGATGTTTGAGGGAGTAAAAGTGGTAAAGTCAAGAGGCAACATAATTTGGTGGTCAATTAATTTTGTGTAGGAAGAATGAAGAGTGTTGGAATAGGTTTTGAGGTTCAAGTTCAGGTTCGGAGGTTCGGTTTGCCGATTAGGTCAAATTTTTTTGGAGGGGGGTTCGGTTCGTTTTGGGTTTGTTGGTACAAAAATCATGTAAAAACAATATATATATATATATATGCAGCCTAGAAGCATGCAGTAGGATTAGAATATCACATAACATCATATAAACAACAAAACCACCATAAAATTGAATATCATTTACAATATGCATGATAAATATTCATCGTTGAAACTTGAATTGTGGTAGCTTGATAAACAAAGTCTATTGATGCTAGGGTTCAATTTGTATGATTTTGAAAAAAGAAGCCAACTGAGTAGAGTTATCAACTTTCTTCATAAATCATAAAAATTTGTGTAGTACACTAGCTATTTTGATGTCTTCTTGCAGTCTCAAACATTATTTTGTATCATTGTTACATTGGTCTCTAGAGTGGTAGCTTAATATAGCATCTAGTTTACCTATGTAGTGTAACAATGGCATAGGCAAATTTTTCTTTCAAAGAACCAAAGGGTGAGTGCACAATTGAAGTGTATAAACACATATCTTTTTGTAATATCAAGGATACTTTTTGAAACTTCCATGCATTGCTAATCTAAAGGAAAAAGTCTATGTATCCTTTGCTTAATTGAGTTGTTCCAATCAAAGGATTAAATATATTGGAATCTTTTTATTATTCATTTCATAGAATACCAATTGAAAATGTGTTTTTTTCTTTTAGATAAAGTTGTTTACCATCAATCAATTAATTTATTCAAGACAAACCATGAAGGACAACAATGATCAATGCTACGACTAACCAATTAATAAGTATACACGTGAATAAGTCAAGCATGTACATGTGAATAATGGAAGCAAAAGTAGTCACAAACATGTATGCCTTGAAGTATACACACGAATACATAGTATACACAATGCAAATTATATGCACAAATAAAAGGTATACACATGAAAACGTGTAAGTCACAAAGTATACATTGGAACACATGTAAGTCACAAAGTATACATGTACGTTGTAAAGTATACACTTGAATAAATGTAACTCATATCTATTGAACCATGAATTTATAACATGCAAATATGGACATCATTGATAAAAAAAAATTTATTAACCAAATAGCCATATACACATACATCAATATATGTTGATATAAGTATAAAATATAGGTACAAAATAGCCATATAGGTTTATGAGAATTCCATATAGGCATACAATGTCAAATATATCCAATACAAAATATGTACAAAACTACCATGTAGGCATACAACAAATGGCTCTAGAATAAAAAGTCATTGCTCTTCAGGCTCTCAAAATAAACTCTTTCCCTTTCCTGGTTGATCGGATGGTGATAGGTCTGCCACTCATTTCTGTTGCACTCGAAAAGTGCTCCTGCTACTCTTGCTACTACTGTTAAGTTCTTGGTGAAGTTTTAACTATTACAATAAGAAGTAAAGACATTAATATATAGAAATTACATTATAAAAAATGATATATTTAAAAAAATAATCATTGATGACCATCTCACGATCACTCTCCATAAGGGAAATATTTGCATGTTGATGTTGAGGCGTGCTCAAGCCCTATATAAACCATCCAAATAGAAATTAGACTACGAATCAATAATTTGGTTTGATTTTTCACTTGAACTAACATCTATAACAACGAATATAAATTGAAATTTAGTAATTTTCCTCATACCTCCCCTATCAGAGCCATTGAGGATTGTATAGCAGATGAAACACTGATATCCATTGCCCTCGTAACATTTGGAGGTGTTTCCACAACCAACATCTGAAAATAAAACAACAAATTATTTAATCACAAAAAAGTTACAATAGCGATCTTCGTCATGACTTATAGTGTATAAGATCTAATGAACAAAATTTTGAGTACTTATTAAACTATATATTTCTAATTATCATGCTTTCTATTTTCCCTATCCATATCTTGTTTGAAAGGATGTGTTTTTAGGCTTTTACCCATAGCAACAAGCCACTAAATCATTTGATTAAATGCTTTCGTATACATGTACAATAACTGTGGTGACATAGAGAAGGCATTAAACTGTTTGAAAAAATGCCTCAAAAGAAATGGGGTCTCATGGTGATGGAATGCCATTACAAACCAATGCATGTCATGGAATTCCATCACCATAAGAATGCTTTTCTTTCAGGAATTTTTTCAAAAAGTTCATTGCCTTCTCTATGGTATTATTTGATAAAATGATTTTGCGCACATGTATGAAAAATGTGGTATCATAGAAAAGGTGGTGAGAATTTTGAAGAAATGCCTCGAAGAAATGTGGTCTCATGGTGATGGAATGGAATTCCATCACCATGAGACCACATTTCTTCTAGGCATTTTTTGAAACTACTAACTGCCTTGTCTATGCTATTGCTTACTATTATGGTTTCATAGATTTTTTCCAAGCATCCATAGTTTTCCATGCAAGTGCACCCACCTTTGCAAGAACATGCCTCCATGTGAAGAAATTGCATCACTGCTTATGTTGACTTTTTAAACAACTATATTGTAGTTGAAATTTTGTCATCTATCAATAACTAGTTATTAGTTATGGAACATGAAGTAATGCTTTGAGTTTGAATGATGTGCAATGTAACGTAACCAACAATATGAATATAAACTACAAAAATTTATTAAGTACAATTCATTAGTTAAACTCTTTATTCTATTGCCTGCATGAAGGTTTGAGTAAATCCACTGGCACTGGGAGGTGTTCCCTTGAAACCTCCAATATTACCCTATTCAACATCCAAAATCACATATTAAAATACCATTTGTAAAACAATGCTATTAACATGTAATAAATTTATAATTGTTTACTAGTTGCATACCCCACTGATAGGTGTACTACAAAAATAAGTAGGTGGAGAGCTGGTGTATCTAGTCTCAACACTGTGACCTTGCAATTTTATTAAAATCATAAAACTAAATTAGTTAATCTTGCATTTCAAAATCAAAATTTAATAAATTAAATTCAATGAACATGTTAACTTTTACTTGAGTATCAATTCCATATGCATCATGCAAAATATCATCCGCTCTCTCCATCTTTGTAGCTGCATACATATCCTCTACAACAGCCTCGTGAGTGCTAGTGGGGTCATATGAACAAGTTGCACTGCAAGATTGACACACATGGGTTCGAAGGCCACCACTCGAAGATTCCCTTAGATGACACTGTAAAATATGGATAGTATGATGGATGACACTCTGGGTCAAAGTGTTGATCTCCTGAAATGTCTCTACATCGACACTCTCCTTCATGATGAAAAGCATAACAAAGTGCTCACAAGGTGTCCTAGCGAGAGCTCATCTCCCTTGCTACATAGGATTTGGCTGTGCACCCGGCCTATCCTGAGCCGATCCCCACCTCTCCCCTGGAAGTCCCTCATATCATAATAATTTTGGATTTTGTTCAATATGAACTCATTGTATAGTTTCCTAAGAAAATAATGGGGGACTTCACAATTGTTGCACAGTCGGTCATAAAAGACCATGTACCACCTATCATAAAAACAATTCCTAATCTCTTGGTGGTGGCACCAATGAACAATAAACCTTTTTGCATTGAGGCTAAGATTTTGATTTGTGTGTGGGTCAGTGAATAGTGAGCACAAATCACCTTTTGTAATTTTTAACTCCTTTACTTGTTTATATGATAGTTTATTTGCATAATATGCCCTAGCCTCCTACCTCCTCTTTTGCCATCTAGTTATTTGTTTGCTAATTGAATCTATATTTTTTAACATATCTTTTAATGAATTTGTGAGGGTCATTCTTTCTATGGTTGAACCATTTGGATCACTCAACCTACTAATAAAATCCTCAATTTTTTTTTGTTTTTCTCAATCTCACTCATTAAATTTTGTTGAGTTCTAGGAGGGTGTTGAGGGATTGGTGGAGGAGGTTGTTGAGGTTGATTTTCTTTTTGAGGATTTTGTTCTTCATGATTTGGTTGCTCTTCTTGTTGAGGATTTTGTGGGTTTGTGGGTTCATTTGTATCTCCTAAAAATTAAAAAATTTATATATCAAATATAACCTAAAACTAACAAAATCAACCTAAAAATAAGAAATTCAAAACAAACAACAAAAAATACTTACCTCTCCCACCTCTTTGTCATCGTGGCACTATCCTTGCAAAGAAATAGCAACTCTTGTTGAAGATTTGTGCCCAATACCTCCTCCTAGAACGCGAGTGTGAAAGTTGGGGGTTTTGGCCATAGGCAGAAGAAGAAAATAGTCAAAACGAAAATGAAGACTTTCACTTTTTTTTTCTTTTAACATGCTATAACGTGAGCGTGTTATAATGCGCTCACACTATGATTTTTCAAACTTTTTTTAGAAAGTGGCCACGAAATCGCTACCCAATTTCATGCACCCGCCGCAATTGTGGTTTGAATTTTTCTTGTGTAGCTACCTTCAAAGCCAATGAATGCTTCAAAGAGGCTCCATTTTGATGATCCACCAATAGTTTAGGATGAGATAGACATTTTGGCATGTAAATTTTGAATAGACATCGAGATGGCATATGCCACATTTTGTAATACTTTGTTTGAGTTGGCATTGATGTCATTTTTGAAATGGAGATACACTCAAGATTATTAGATAATTTGATATATAGAAGTTGACAATCAAAATTTAATTTCTTCCTCATGTGCATGATTAAACTTTTTGAAAATTTAATTAAGTGAGCAATGGTTAAATATCAATGTATAATAGCATAAAAAAAATGGTTGTATTATGTAGTTTATATTCATATCACTAATTACATTGCATTGCACATCTTTCAAACTCAAAGCATTACTTCACATTGCATAACTAACAACTAGATGCTAATAGATGAAAACATTTTAATTACAATATAGTTTTTACAAAGTCAACCTAAGCAGTTATGCAATTACTTCACATTACATAACTAATAACTAGGAGCAACCACCAATTGCATTTTCTTGTCATGGAATTTTATGAGACCACATTTCTTTGAGGCATTTTTTCAAATAGTTCACTGCCTTCTCTATGCTACCACATTTTTCATACATGTGTACCAAAGCTTTTTATCAAACAGTTCACTGGCTTGTTGCTATGGCTAAAAGCCTAAAAAAAGTGCTTTCAAACAAGCTATGGATTGATGCAAAGTGGAGGTGGAAACCATTCAATCTTCCAAACCAATGAGTATCAATCAAAATTTCAAAAAAAATCAGATGATCTACTCAAAACTCCAAACCTTACTATGCTTTCCCTTGTGGCATTGGCAACCTAGTTTAAGGGATTCCAAGACACCACACAAACAAATTAGTGAATAAAACACCACACAAAAAAATTAGTGAATCAAACACCCTTTTCAGAGTTACACAACATATGTGAAAACTACCCTTGACTCCTTTGGACCAAATTTGAGAACCAATAGCATACCCCTGTCCAAGGCTAGTGAATTAGCCCTCTTTCACAAAGTGAGTGCCCTTTAAAAAATTTATCTTCACAAAAACACCCCAAAAAATCTTGAGTTGTATCATAAAACAACAAATTCTAAGATTATTCTGCACCTATAGGTCCTTTAGCAGGCTATCCCATGAAACCATCTGTTTACCATGCAAATGCATAGGGTTTATTGAAAGTCCCACTTGCACAACTCCCTTGACCATTCCATTGACTCAGAAACCTCTATTATGTACCCAATATACTTAAATTTTAAAGAGATTCCCCCTCTCTCATTGATTTTAACAAACCCTAGGCTAAAAGCTCCATTTTCATGCAATTTAAGCAATGATTTGCTTAAGACAACAAATCCAAGACCCACAAATCATTTCCCTTTTCTTAAATGGAATTGCACACATTCAAATCATATTGTACACAACCTCTCCACCAAGCCACATGAAGGTACAGTAGGTGGAGGGCTTCAATAATTCATAATTTACTCAAAATGCAAAATTCGGGTTCACTACCCGCCTTGAGAAAACTTGGCAAAAAACTCACAAAAAATGAAAAAAAAGAACTCAAACCAACTTTAAAGGGGTTTCAGGCCTTCTACCCCTTCATTCCACACGCTATGCAATTGTTTACTTGTTGTGTAAGGGTCAAACAATGGAGAAAACATAATTTTTTTCTGTAGAAACCATAGTTTTTGCAAAGTAACTCAATATGATCTTATTGATTCTTCACAAAATTACATTCATCAATCCCCAAAATGAATTCCTCAACCTTTTTTAAGACTCTCCCCCACACAAAACAACCGAACAACTCCCAATAATTGATTTACAAACTAAGTTACTTGTTCGGGTTTGGGTTTGGGTTCGGGGGTTCGGTTCGCTAGTTTGGCTAATTTTTTTTGGGGGTGGTTCAGTTTGTTTTGGGTTCATTAGTAAAAAAACATGTAAATATATATATATATATATATATATATATATATATATATATATATATATATATATATATATATATATATATATATATATATATATATATATATAGAATCATGAATTAGGATTAGAATATCACATAACATCATATAAACAAAAAACCACCATAAACTTGAATGTCATTTAAAACATGCATGATAAATATTCATCGTTGAGACTTGAATTGTGGTAGCTTGATATATAGAGTCTATTGATGCCAAGGTTCAATTTGTATGATTTTGAAAAAATAAGCCAATTGAGTAGAGTTATCAGCATTTTTTAGAAATCATAAGAATTTGTTTAGTACACTAGCCATTTTGATGTCTTCTTGCAATCTCAAATGCTAACTCTGTGAAGAAGTTAACTCTTCTTCCCACTAGTTTCCATTAAAAAAGAAAGCAACAAGCTATAGTCTCATGGCTTTTTTCACATGAAAATTAGCATTGGAGTTCGGTTGGAGGCTAAAAACTACTTGTAAGTGCATAAATAAATCTTTTTCTACAACTTGTATGACCAAACTGACTGTTCTATCATGTCTGGATAGTTACGTTTAGGTTAGGTATGGTCCCCTTTCACACCCAAATAGGTAGAAGCAGTTCAAACTACATTCAATCAACAAAATCCCTTAAGAGTCCAAAGTGCAAAAGGGAAACAATCTTTGATGGACTTTTTCTCAGAAACTGTGATGCCTAAAATTTTTTTGTTTGAGGCTATGAGATTGTGTTGGGCCCCTCTACAATAACCTCTCTCAGTTTTTGCTATCTCAAAGGCATTTTCCCGTGGTGGCAAGTTTTTAGTTGAGGGAAAAGTTGTTAGATGCAAGCAGCGTAAAGTTGCAAAGTAGTGCAACTTTGAATCAACAACTCATATGACCAAACAAACTATTCCAACATGTGTGGATGGGTACTTTTACACTAGGGATGATCCTCTTTTGCGCCCAAATACACCGAATTACTCCAAGCTACATTGGATCGATGATTTCCCTTAAGAGTCTAAAATGCTAAAAGACAACAATCTTTGAAGGGTTGTTTATTAGAAACTGTGAAATTTATAGAATCTTCATTTGAGGCTATGGGATTGTGTTTGACCCATCTACAATAACCTCTCTTGATGCAAGTTGTCAGATGCAAGTAGTGTAAAGTAGTAAAGTGGTGCAAATTTCATTCAACAACTTGTACGACCAAACAAACTATTCTAACATGTTTGGATGGGCATGTTTATGCTAGGGATGGTCCTCTTTTGCACCCAAATATGCCGAATCACTCTGAGCTACATTGGACTGGTGATTTCCCTTAAGAGTTCAAAGTGCTAAAAGACAACAATCTTTGAAGGGATATTTCTCATAAACTGTGACATTTACAAACTCTCTGTTTGAGGCTATGGGATTGTGTTTGGCCCATGTATAATAACCTCTCTTGGTTTTTGTTATCTTGGAGGTGTTTTCCCATTGTGACAATTTTTCAGTGGAGGGAAAAGTTGTTAGATGCAAGCAGTGTAAAGTTGCAAAGTGGTGCAACTTTCATTCAACAACTCATACAACTAAACAGATTATTCCAACGCATCCAAATGGGTACATTTACACTAGGGATGGTCCTCTTTTGCACCCAAATACACCAAATCACTCTGAGCTACATTGGACTGACGATTTCCCTTAAGAGTCCAAAGTGCTAAAAGACAAAAATCTTTGAAGGGCTATTTCTCAAAAACTGTGATGTTTATAGAATCTTCGTTTGAGGTTATGGGATCATGTTTGACCCATCTACAATAATATCTCTCAGTTTTTGCTATCTTAGAGGCATTTTCCCATGGCGGCAAGTTTTTAGTTAAGGAAAAAGTTGTCAGATGCAAATAGTGTAAAGTTGCAAAGTGATGCAATTTTCATTTTTCAACTCATATGACAAAATAGACTATTCCAACATGTCTAGATGGGTACATTTATGCTAGGGATGGTCCTCTTTTGCACCCAAATACGCCGAATCACTTTGAGCTATATTGGACTGATGATTTCCCTTAAGAGTCCAAAGTGTTAAAAGGCCATACCATCTATTGTATGGTTTGTAGTTGGATGGTATGTCCATGGTAGATTTTATTAGGACTATATAAGGTGACTATATGGGTTTAGAGAGCTGAAAAGGTCTATACTTGAGTTGGTGAGTTGCCATGCATGGCAAAAATAAGTGAAATTGGGTGAAAAATGGTGGTTACAACTTGCTAATGTCAATGAAATATAGGGGCAACAAGATTTAAGGTTGGATCAAGCTTGTGTAGGTCCTAATAGATGTGTTTGATGAGTTTATAAGGTGTGGAAAGGTTGGAAATATTGATTTCCTTAAAAACCTCATGAAAGTTGCTAAAAATGAAGTTGCACCCAAGTTGGATTTGAGGAGAAAAAGTGACAAGCCACTATAATTTATTATATATAAATAGGAGATATTAAAAAACTTAGTTCAAACAAGCATACCGACATGAAAGAAATAGGAAGAAAACCTTCGGTTGTAGCTTGATTAAGTACAAAAATTTATTATAGAATTGTCCCAATAACAGTAACAAAGCATACACTTGTATGACTAATTCAACCTATGAGTTTCCAAAATAAAAACCCCTTTACATTTTAAACATACCCTTTATACAATGCCAGACATTTGACCCATATTTCAAAAAACATCACTGGATATAGATTATGCCCATACACAGTTATGAACTTTTTACATTGTTTCACATTTGAAAATTCAAATTTTACAAAATTTGCCTATTGGAGGCATTCAGGGCACAATCTTCCACAATAGTAGTATGTTCACGTTCTGGACTGAAAAACACCTATACAAACCATCAAGGTAGCAGTTAAACCAATCTATATTATTCTAAATGACCTAATTGATAATGAGATGGTAATGCAAACTATAAAAGACGCTTAGAATAACCAATCTATATTATTGTAATTTGTCGCATACCTCTCCGAAAGGATTAGAGCTAGCTATTATTGCAGCAGGTCTATGATCAATCATGCCAGGAATATTGCAAAAGTGGGAAAATGAAAATTATATATTATCACAATAGAAAAGATGCTTAGACTAACAAATCTATATTAATCGAAACAACCTGAATGATGATGAATTGGTGATGCAAACTATAAAAAATGCTTAGAATAACCAATCTATATTATTCTAAATGACATAAAATATGATGAGATGGTAATGCAAACTATAAAAGACGCTTAGAATAACCAATCTATATTATTGTAATATGTCACATACCTCTCCGAAAGGATCAGAGCTAGCTATTGTTGCAACAGGTCCATGATCAATTGTGTCAGGAATATCGCAAAAGTGGGAAAATGGAAAATCTATATTGTCACAATAGAAAAGATGCTTAGACTAACAAATCTATATTAATCTAAGCAACCTAAATGATGATGAATTGGTGATAAAAACTATAAAATATGTTTAGAATAACCAATCTATATTATTCTAAATGACACAAAATATGATGAGATGGTAATGCAAACTATAAAAGACACTTAGAATAACCAATCTATATTGTTGTAATCTATCACATACCTTTTCGAAAGGATCCGAGCTGGCTATTGTTGCAACAGGTCCATGATCAATCGTGCTAGGAATATCGTAAAAGTGGGAAAATGAGAAATCTATATTGTCACAATAGAAAAGATGCTTAGACTAACAAATATATATTAATCCAAACAACCTGAATGATGATGAATTGGTGATGCAACTATAAAAGATGCTTAGAATAACCAATCGATATTATTCTAAATGACATAAAATATGATGACATGGTAATGCAAACCATAAAATATGCTTAGAATAACCAATCTATATTGTTGTAATATGTCGCATACCTCTCCAAAAGGATCAAAGTTGGCTATTGTTGCAGCAGGTCCATGATCAATCGTGCCAAAAATATCACAAAAGTACATACAAAATATTAATATTAAAGACACCTGCATTGCAATAATATACAAAATATTAGTATTAAATAAAGAAAAATAATGAACTTAAGCATAATGAACATAAGCATTTTACCTTCCATTCTTGAAAATGATATTCAAGTGTGCTTGAAGGGTCGTCTCTTTGCTTAAGAGTATCCAATATTGCTTCATGATCAACATTACTAAGTGTCCATAGTTGTTTTGTCTTTGGTCTGGAATGATGCTTCAATAACTTAACATTTGTTGCTATAACAAGGTGTGAATACATGAGAATGGTTTTGTGTTTCTCATAGTCTTCAAATGCAGGTATGACATTCTTTCTAATCATGTATGTTTGCAACCAAGTTACTACAACCACAACTAAACGTATAGGATACATGAAACCATCATCATCTTCCATCGTTTGTGTTAGCTAATGCTTTACGTGCACACATCAAGCCAACCAATAGTTTGATCTCTCTTCATTCCCCTACGGTCCAACAATTGTAAAAACATGTCCTAGTTGTAGTAGATCTGAAAGCCAATCGTAATCAACTAAACTTTCCATTGTGTCATTTGTCATGGATATTATTTGAGATAAAGGAGTTAGATACTGTGGAACCCATGTATCCACCCACTCACTTGACTCACATTGATCCCACTCGCACTAAATACAACTCTAACAAAAACAAGCCAACTCTCATGTCCAAATGGTCCATGTGTCTGCATCTTTGAAGAATCTTTGATTGTATGGCAATACAATCTGCCTCCCACTGTACCCTCCTCAACCAACCAAAAGAATCTACGCACTGTTGAATCAAATGTCCCTCCTCATGACAATGTTGAACTACACCAATCAACAATAGAACGTGCATCGCTGAATTTTGCTCCTGAAATCTTCAATTGCTCCTTAACTAGAGCTCTCTTTACGCATGCACCTACTCCATCATGCTCCCTTTCCCATGCCCAGCTTAAAAAAAAACTCCAAATATATGGTACACCCCTCTCTACATGCATTCTACTCAAATAATAAAACATATGAGCATTCTTGAATTGACCTATGCAATTATCTGACCAAATGAGATGTCGGCCCAGTGCTATATCATGCTCCTGCAAGAACTCAAAAAAAATCTTGAAAGACTTTTGGACATACTCAGACGAGCGAGATCATCACTCATATAAAAATGATATCTCTGATTATCTTTTGATCCTCCTATACTATCATGTCTAAACTATGTAGACAAAATTAGCAATTTGAATGGAATTGTAATACTTATATTGTACCTCATTTTGTGGTTGCAATATGTAGTTTTCTGCAAAATCAACCACTGATATAATAGTGCCAATCGGAAAAGAGTCCTTACACATCCTAAATTTTTGATCCAAACACTGAGACCTATGACTATGCCTTGCATACTTGTAGAAAATATTGTCCTTAAAATCTGAAATAAAATCAACAACACTGCATTCTTTTCTAACCAACTCGCATCTAGAACCTTCACCTCCACTCTACAAAGTATATTTGACTATCTCATATCTCTTTTTATCAACAAGCTTCTTTCCAAATTCATGTTCGAAACCCTCATGAAAACATTGAAAAAACTTTGACAAGCCACCACATTGTGAGCACTTCGCATTTAAACAATCATTTCTATAGAAAAAACAACCATTATCTCTAGAACATAAAAATAGATCTAGCAAGTCCCTTGCTGATTTCAGAAGATGCATTGCACCACACTCCTGCAACATTTCATTAGTATGCAAAGTAGAATGGATATATCATAATAGTTCATGGTACATTGAAAACTCCACATGGTATTTGCAACAACAAGTATTATGAATCTTAAGAGGCACATAATAAAATGGATTCAAACCTTCAAAATTCCTTTGTGAGATTTCCATATTTGGATGTGTTTTAATAAATTTTTTGAACAACATTATTTGGCTTGATTCCAAGAAATGTTTAGGATGCAGTGTACGGTTTCGATTGCCAATTCTTAACTTTAAAACATCCTTTTCATTGGGTGATACTCTAGAGTTATCATGCCAAAATTGTTGAATTACCTACTTTACATGATTGGTTAGCTTCTTATCAACTCATGGAAGGCTTTAGGAAAAGTCCCATGTATCATTTTGAAGAGGATCATCTATTCTTTCTCTTCTTGCAAGTGCTCTATCCAAGTTTTACATTTTATGTCAAAATAAATACAAGTTTGTCTCATAAGGTGAGTCTTTTTCAATTGATGGCTTACTAGGGAAGTTGTAATGACTCTCCGAGTAGCTCTCTTATCCTTTTCCTTGTTATTTTTTCCAATAGACTTGAGAGCATTAAAAATATTTTTGACAATAATAAATTTTTTTTCATTCTTCTTGTTCACATGAATCTTCAATTTGGCTAGCAAAGGTCTCATCTTTTGCATCTTTAGCAATTGTACAAAAATTTGGCATTGCTCAGTCAATGTCTTATCGCTATAATATTGGTTGAAAATTCTTTTAGCTCACAATTGAATAGTTCGTGTTGACCTCTTTCCTTCAAAATTGTTTATAATGTTCTCATCAATTTCAGGTAACCATTTAGGGATTCTTCAAGGTCTTGAATTTGGAATATTTCTTTCTTCCGCACAAGGTTCTTCATTTCTCATGTAATCTGGTGAAATATAATTTACACTTGCTTCAATATTATGTTCAAAATATTCATTTCCAACATTTTCACCTTGAAAATTTTCAATATCAATTTGAATAATTTCATTCCCAATTTCAATATCATGTTCAACATCTTCAATTCCATCATTTTCACCTTGAACATTTTCATTATCAATTTCAATATTTTCATTCCCAATTTAAATATCATGTTCAACATCTTCAATTCCAACATTTTTACCTTGAACATTTTCATTCCCAATTTGAATATCATGTTCAACATCTTCAATTCCAATATTTTCACCTTGAACATATTCAATTTCCTCTTCACTTGAAAGACCATAGGGCTTAGGTTCACCAATATTTAACATACCTTGTCTTCTCTTCCTATGACCTTCTCTATCTCTTTGTCTATATGCTTCAATTTTTTCTTTTGTAAGCTTTCTCTTATGTTTTTTCTTCTGACGATTGCTGCTTCCCATTATACCTCATAAAAGATGCTAAAAAATCATTGCTTATGACAAATTTGAGTAGAAGATGCTCCAAAAAGTTGATCTTTGTCTCTTCTTGTCTGAAACTGCACGTTTGTCGCCTACAAAGCCTGCAAATAGAATGTAGGGTCCATTGGAATGCATAAAATGACCCACATGGGGTTTTTCTATAGCCCACAAATCTGATATCTGATATTTGATACATATCTGATTTGAAAAATATTTTGTTATGGTATGATTTTAGTTCTAAAAATCGGATATTTGAATTGAATCGAATATCCGATTTGTGTACACATAGACCTGAGGGTTAATGGTAGAGGATAGAGGGTTTAAGGGTAAAGGGTTTAACGATTAAGGGTTTAGGGTTAAGGGTTTAGGGTTTAGGGTTTGAAGGTTAAAGTTATAGGGGAGAGAGATAGATGGAGTGAGTGAGTGAGTGAGAGAGAGAGTGGACTTGAGAGAGACTTGAGAGAGAGAGAGAGAGGGTGGGAGAGAGTG